>JAMKCH010064652.1:0-62555 GCA_023653785.1 Ophioderma brevispina
TACTAATTTGCTTACTTAAGTTCAAGGCCTAAAACTTTAACTGCAAGACTTGATTGTCATCAGATGGAAAAAAAATGTTTCCGACCTCCTAAAGGTATTCAGAGAGTGAAAACACACCAAACACACACACACACACAACACACAAAAGCAGATACTGCTTACTCTAGTGTAACTTTAGTGGGAATACAGTTAGAAAAATACGTCGATTTGTATAAATGATCAATATCATTAATAGAATTATTTTCTTACAAAGTACAATTTGCTTCATTTAAACAAAGTCATTCATTTACAGATTATAAATTTAAGGGTGAGGCTGACAATGTAATTACCCAGTAATGTATCTGTTGGGGTGGGGTGGTGGTTTATGGGGAGGTGAACACTTCACCAGAGCCAACCGCATGATAACAGATCAGTCAAAACCTCACGGAGCAAGAAATAAAAGTTGTTAAGTAAATATAATCAAATTGGGGAAATTAATGGTCTTTTTTTTCTTTTTTTTTTAAAATTAATGACACCAGCTCCAGATAGGTACTTCCCAGTTTAGGGTCGGTAGGGGTCGGGAGTGGGGGGTTGGGTTAATGGGGGAGGGTTCGGGTTGTCTTCATTCCTTACATCTGGGAATTTACAAGTCTTAAATAACTTTTCGATTAAAGGGGGTTATTTAGGGCGCAACATATTATGACTATTATCAAAATGGGGCCCAATAAGGGGACACAAAATCAGTTATTTTGTCTAAACTTAGTAAATATCAATAAAATTTATTTAAATGATCATTTTATGTTTATAAGATGATTAAACATGGAATAGGGCCATGTCATCGAAGTCATATCCTTCCATTGTGACAAAAAGGAAAATATGGCAAAATTGGCTATTTTAGCCATATGGAACAAAGGGTGGTGGTGGGGTCGAAGACCCATTATTGACATTTTTTAAAGGGTTTAAATTTGTTCATATTGGCCAAGTGTGGCACCTTTTGACCATGCCCGATTGGAAAATAACTACTTCCCTATTATGCCCCACCATACCACACACATCAGCATGTATGCATTAGTTCAAATGAAGAAAATGGTATGATGCACTGCTACTACCTACTTATCTTACATTAAAACAAAGAGCAAATGTCACTCAGCAAGACCTGATGGAATAAAGCATGGCAAATGTGGTAGAGTTTGTACAAATCACTCCTTATAAATGGCCTATATTTATGATTGTCTCTGCAGATAACAGTAAACAAGGAGTGCTTCAGCTTGATTGTAGTTCCAGAGCAAATTCTATCAATATCGCCACATTAGTGAATAGGACATGGCATCGCATCAGGTATGCATGGTCACTTCTACAATAAACGCAAAGTGTAATTCGCACTAGGTGAGTGCATGCAAGTGCCATATCATGAAGAGGAAAACGAGTAAGGAATTAAAATCGGAACAAGCTCTTTAAAATATGAATTTTGTTTTAGTTTTGGCACGTAAAAAACATATTTTAATGCCCTTACAGCACTGAACCAGAGGGCAATTGAGTCCATCCCCAATGCACCAGTTTTAGGAAACTTCCTTCATGTGATCCCACAGAAATCCTATTCTTAACACATAAAAACAATCCTGACTTTTTACACTCATTTTTGCCCATTTTTAGGGAATTTTAAGCAAATATCAAGAAATGTCTTGTGGTTTTAACTTCTTAAAAACTTTTTGTAAGTATGACAGGATTTAGACAGTGCAGATAGGTACCGCAATACATTCTGGGCGGATTCAATAAAGATCTCTGTTCCCCTACCTGTTGGTTCAAAGTAAGGGATTAATTCTCTTAATTGTTTTAGTCTATTCCCAGCAGCCCTTTAAGCATATCTTATGTGTATAATGAGTTGTTCATCAAGAAAATCCTGACGCTCGCTGCAGTCTGATTATGCTCTAGCAATGCCTGTTGTTCAAGCTGTTTGTATGTATGTTAGTAATCCAACGATAGCAGTGCCCAGTGATGAATTACAGAAGTCTGTATCATATAGAAATGAAACATTTTTGTATAAGTGGACATTTCATTCCCAATTTCCACCTTTTTTCCAAACACAAATAGTTACAACAAAGCGATTCAATCACATTGATTCATCTCAAATTAAACAACAAGTCGCAATGGCTGCCAATTGTCAGAAATTACCATAAAAATTTAATATTATGTCAATAGTATTGGTCAGTGGCTTTGAAATGGTTCTTATGGTATCTTATGGCATTGCAGTGTAACAATTTCAAGAAAACCACTGACTCAAAGAAAGATGAAGACATCCCAATACTTGGACAGCACACAGATAGATTATATGGCAGCTAATGCGCTTACAACCTTATTGCAGTCACATGACAATATTCTCATCTTGGTAGTATTTTGGCTGGCAGCGAAGGAAAACAAGGAATGCACAAAGCTTCATTCTTTGCAAGTACATGACTTTTTTAAGTTGTTAGGGGCACCCCGTGCTGTTGCCATTTTCATTGTGAAAAATAGCATCAAAAGTCCTCTGTTACTTTCCAGAGTGGATATATGTTTTCTGGTTTATCATGTGTAAGGAATTTTACAAAAGTTTCAGTTCACCATCAACAACAGACCCGGCACAGACCATTGTTCCTATTATCACTCAAAGACAAAGACTTAAAGACCAAAAAATTTAGCCACACTCACTACAAGAGCTCTAATTTGAAAACATCACAAATCAGTGCATTTTTCCAAAAATCCAACCAACCTTTGTCTTTTTTTGGCGAGCATGTGCTGATTTTTAATTTGAGACTATGGTGTGGAACCACTTTTACCCAATCAAAATCCTTTCAAAATCCATCCTTGCCAGATCTTAATGAAAAGCACTTCTTGGTAGTCAAAGTGTGGTGTCCCATGTAGGCTTTATAGAGTTCCCCAAAAAGACAATCCTTGTATTTGGTGTTAGAATTTCAAAATTACTGAGAATTGGTCAAATTTTATGAGAGATTCTAAATGGTCACTATTTTTTTTTAAATCCTATTTAATATTTCTTCGATCCAGTCTGGGAGGAGCGCGCATCTCCCAAGGGTGGGTCCAACCGTTACACGTCAAAGACGACAATACCACAGCCCTGGAGCCGTTCGGTGAGTGGGGTGGGAGGTGGTGTGGGCCCCTTGGGAACTCTTTCCATATCACTTTCCAAACTACATATGCTCAGGCAAATTGATCGACCCAATTTGAGTGTTGACAAACAGAAGGACGTAACTCAGCACTTCTTCTTCTTATCGAGTGATCCAACCCGTGGTTCTCAAATATGATCCAGCCAGAAGACATGGGTACACCTATCTGGCTGCTTCACTGATTTCCGCAGGTCCTTGTTTTTGCATTGTTGCTCCAGCAGTGGTCAGACCAATAGGTGTTCCATTGTCTGTTGGCTGTCCACACACAGGTGTATCCTTATCTGCTTCCAGATAGCCCCACGTCTGCAGGAAACCTTATCGGCCAGTTCTTGTTCTCATCTATTGAGGCATCTCCATGCAGCCCATGAGGAGTCAGCTCCCAGGTGGGAGATCCTCACCTGGTTCAATACCGATAATATGTTAATTGGTTGATGGCCAAGTCTTTCTTTCCACAAGGCGACTCTCTTAACCTCCTTAGAGACTGTTTTCAAGAGTTGGACTTTGCTTAGAAACTCTCTCTGGATTTAATACGGTTGGTAGCAGGTATCTGTCCCGACCTAGGGGGGGGGTGCTTCACATTGGATACTTGGAAGCTAGCTGCTGCATGCTCGCTACGCTACGACGGATGTCTGGTCTGGTGGAGCAATTCCTGCTAGGATGTACAATTTTTCTCCGTTGGTTTTTGACGGAGGCATCCTGTGTAAGCCGGCAGGAGGCATTTAATGCTGTATCAAGCTTCTTGGCATGGTTGAGCTTTCCCAAACAGGCAGGCAGACTCTCACAGAAGTAGCACAGGGCAATTGCCGTCGATCCTTAGGGTATGTCAGCAGCGTGAAAGTAAATATTACATAATTTCTTTAATTCTGCTGTAATTACTCTTTGAAACTTGATGTTTAAATATTTTCTACTCCAGGGCAATTCTCTTCATAATACTCAAATGGTAACTCTCATACCGCACATCTATATGGTACATGTAAACAACTTATACAGGCGAGTCAAAAAAACTTGACCCTAATTTGTGTCCGCCTTTTTAATTTTGGGTAATATATCTAACATATTATAGGTAATCACCTGGAACTTCGTCATTATCTTTAATTTCCGGCAAAGATCATTCCCATCGGTTTAAGTACAGACCGAGCTACAGTCGTTTGAATCAAGTAGTCTGTTTTGCGCTCGGTCCACGGATTCACATTAAATGAAAATGGCGTTCAGAAAGCAAATCAGTGGTCCAGCAAAATTGACTATTTATTGACTGCACAATAAATGTGGCGCTATTTTAACACCCACAAAATTCAGTCACATTACCATCAAGCCCTCATAACAGTTCTACGTCTCATCAACTCCTACAAATCATTTGAAAATGAATTAACTTCATACTGTATCAGTTTCTGGAGGAGTTGAATGAATCATCCCTAATGATGGAACAGACATCGGTGACAAACTTTGAGGTTTAAAGTATTGTCTATAATTTGCAGATCAATATGCCACATCTTGAAAAAAGTGTTTCTATAAAACTTACCATTTTCACTGGATTTTACACCTCTAAGATACCACTTTATTTGCAAAACATAGACATACCCTTATCATCATTTTTTGGGGAGTCATTTGCTTATTTAACCGTCCATGCATTCAAATGGGAAATCAGTGGATTGGGTAAAAAGCCGACTACTTGATTCAAAAGAATGTAGCTCGGACTATACTTTATCCGATTGGAATTATCTTTGCAGCAATTAAAAGAAATAAGCGTTCCATGGAAATCCACATATGTTGATATATGTTATTTACAATTCAAAATGGCGGACACACAGGTCAGTTTTTTTTTTTACTCGCCCTGGAATAAACTTTAGTAAACAAAGAACAATTTTTTATTATGATAGGCAGATAAAGAATTCTTTAATATTTCTTTTCAGTGGCTGAGTGACCGTCTTTCTGTGTTGTCAACCCGCGATTTGGAATTTGTAGTGCTATCCCTATATATGCTTATAGGTATGATCGACAGTCCCTATAAAAGTAAAACTTAAAAAGGTAGGGTTTGTTTGAATTAATCATATGCAAACTTTCATGGAGAGTTCGGATCTCAAGTTTTGTCAAACCATCTTCAAATCAATTTTTTATGTAATGAATGAAATTTAGTACATAGGACATTTGGGAATGCTATCACATCTTTTATCTACTCTAGGTGTGCATACCTTGCCAAAATCACCATGAGCTTACTGCCCTCGATGATACCGACCGTATGGCTCAATGGATAATATATATACAATTGGTTATATATAAAACTACACAAATTCAAGGTGAATAGAAATAGTCGCAAAATTGTTTGTTGAATAATGACAGTGTGGGTTTGTTGGATGTGGTCATGAAGGGCAATGGCTCTTTTAAGTGGCGCAGGGGTGGTCACGAAGGCGTGTTCCCCTCCCTTGGGAAGCACAGAACCTTGTCAATATTCACTTTTCAAAACATCTCATCAAGTGTGATAACAATCTGACTTTGTAAGTTGTGTTCACTTAATAATGCTTCTAGTGTATAGGTAGGGATCAATGGGTGGCACATATTTGATGGAACCCTACTCAAGATACCAACACTAAATGTTTGAGAAGTGTTTTTGGACAATTCGCGGGTGCTGATTCCGAATCTGACCATGCAATTGTACATTTGGTGGAAAGTGGATTTTAAAAAAAGGGGGCAAAAACACACAACCTTTACCCCGATTTCCCTTATTTTTTTAATATAGCTTTATGAAACCCATGTGCAAGATCCACTAATTTGACTAAAGGGTTTAAGAATTGTTTTATGTCAATTTGAGGGTGCTGATTTCAAAAGACACCTTCAAAATCACCACATTGGTGGAAAGTGGATTTTTTAAGGGTATTACCCGATTTTCCATTATTTTTTTTAAATATAGTGTTATCACCATGCATAATCCACTTTTTTCACTGAAAGTTAAGAGTGTTTTTGAACAATTCCCCCCGCGAGGGTGCTGATTCCTAATCGGCACCATGCAAAATTGTCAGTTGGTGGAAATGGATTTTAACAAGGCGCATTAACCGATTTTTCTTATTTTTTTTAAATATATTTATTTTTTTTATATTTGAACTTATTTCAAGATCCATTGACTAAAGGGTTTAAGAAGTGTTTTATGTCAATTTGAGGGTGCTGATTTTCAAATTGACACCATACAAAATCACACATTTGTGGAAAGTGGATTTTTAGGGAATTACCCGAGTGTCCTTATTTATTTTAAACAGCATTATCAAACACTGCCCAATATCCACTAATATGACAAAAGGTTTAGGAAGTGTTAGGTGAATTGAGGGTGCTAATTTTGAATATACCCATAGACCTCACCCCGCGTTGGTAAGAAGTTGAAGTTGATTGTAAAGGGGAAATACTTAATTTTCCTAGTATTTTTGAAAAAAAAAAAAGAGTATTAGGCAAAATAAAGAACACATAGAGCACATAGAGGTCCTCTGGCGGATGGGCTGCCTTTATTCTCATGTTCAATGTAATGTTTATATAAATGAGGGCACTCTTTCTATTGACACAATAGATTGAAAAATCAAATACTATCTAACGTTAGCGTGTTTTACTTTTTCTTGCTCCAATATTGTCCTTTAGTGGAGGAGTTTTTCCAAGACGGATCGTTATGTTTTTTCATCGTTTCCAGAGACAAAGCATGTGTTTTTATCATACTTCAGGTATTACATTACTTGTTTACCAAAGTGTAAATAGTAATTGAAGAAAACTGTGGAGAAACTTGTTTGAGTGTCTAGAGTATTTATTTAAGTGCGTTTTAAAGTGGTTGGGTATGAAATACAAATTAAACAATTTCTTTTTAGAGCAGGTTTTTACAAATATTCAAATTTTGTTGTGTACCCTAGTAAAAAGGGACACATCCCAGCCTTTTCATACACCCCAATTTCTGATAAACGGTATCCCCTCGGACCAACTACACTCACTTCCCAGCTTCATTATCTGTTTACGTTTGTAAATTTTTAAAACCATAATTTTACGACAGTGGAATAATGTGTTACACTATTTACACGAACTTCTTCTTTTCCGCCTTGTTTAGAGACATTCCCTACAATCATAATAATTATCTTTTTAAACTATTTATAAATGCATTTAGAGTAATTCATCATTCGAGACAAAGGGCAATAAGATATTTCCCACATGACGTAACCAGCGAGGGAAGGGCCAACCCCAGTTAGAATTTTGTCCCTTCTTTTGCCCCAATGAGCAGGGTTAAGTACAGGTTCATTAGGAAATGTGCGTTTTGCCCCCCCCCCATTGCTTCTGCCCCTGCCTGTCGCTCCCTCCCCAAAATGAAAATGTCGGTTCCACCGTGGTAAAAAAACTGCTCCCAAAGGTTCCATCCTGAAAAAAAAATGTTCATTTTCGTTGAGTGGTTTTCAACATATGGTCCACTGAACCCTATCAAGAAAACAACTTGTCCACGGAGCTCATTTTTCTTAAAAACCACTTCTAGGCTGCTCAAGACTGTTGCCGATTGGCCAATTTTACGAAATCGTGAGCAGGTTTTCTTTTTCATATGTAGTTTGGGCAAGGTCTGGGACTGTTCTGTACAATCTTCGGTAGTCTTACCGATTATTGCTAGAAAACCGCTTCCAAACTGTTCAAAACTGGTGCGCTTAGGCCATTTTTCAGAAAATCGTGAGTAATTTTCCCTTTTCAGGTGTAGTTTGGCAAGTCTTGGAGTGTCCTGTACAGTCTCTCTGCAGTCTTGGTGTGGTCGGAAGCATGTGGCAATTGAAAAAAAAATGCGGCACACAATTTTTTTTCTTGCAGCTTAACAAACCTCGTGGCGGGTTGTTTGTTTGGAATCGGGAAGGTCGTTACAGCAACATGTCACAACTATGCTCTCATGTAAGGTTTGCGACTGATTGGGAACTGAACATGTGCCATTCTTGATCTCAGTTGATTTTCTGAGCTGTCGCCTACTGCTAGGCGATTGAGCATCTCCGTCTTGAAGGCTCAGTCACACAGCCGTTTTTTTGCTAGACACCACTTCCAGACTGCTCAGACTGGTGCCGATTTGCCAATTTCGAATTCGTGAGCATTTTTTCTTTTTCATGTGTAATTTGTGGCCAGGTCGCCCTGTTCGGTACAGTCCGTCTGTATCTTAAGGCTCAGTCCACACAGCCTCTTTTTTGCTAGAAAACCCTTCCAGACTGCTCCAGACTGGTGCCGATTGTCCATTTTCGAAAATCGTGAGCAGTTTTTTCTTTTTCATGTGTAGTTCTGGCAAGGTCTGGGCCTGTCCTGTGCAGTCGTCTGCTGTCTTACCCATTATTTGCTACAAAACTGCTTCCAGACTGCTCAGACTGTGCCGATTGGCCATTTTTTCGAAAATACGTAATTTTTCCTTTTTCAGGTGTAGTTGTTGGCAAGTCTGGGTTGATCCCTTAGCCTCCCTTCTGCAGTCTTGTGGTCGGAGCACGTTGCAAATTTGAAAACCCACCCCGATTTTTTCTGCAGTTTTTTTTTTCTTAAAAAAATCGTGGCGGGTTTTGGAATCGGGAAGGTCGGCTTTGAACACATGAGCGTTTTTGGAAGCGATAGCCGATGAATTTGGTACGCATCATGAGGTGTTCACAGGTTTTAACATCGCGTCTATTTAACATATACCGTCCGACCTTACAATAGGCTTCATTATGCAGTACTCCATCACCACTCTGACAAGCGAACCAACAGGCAAAATTTTTACGATTTGATGTTCTGATCTTTGCTCGCCATCCCTAGCTCCACGCCTGTGTTAAATGAACGAAAAGGCTTGCAGATTACTTATATAAGGGCCCTCTGCGAATTAGACAAATCAGAAATTGTTCAATTGTAGAATTGTTTTATGATGTTTCTGTTAGAGCAACCATTGAACTAGTTAGTAAATATTGTATTGCTGGCCAGGAAGTTCAAACGGGTGGACCTGGTGCTCTTCAAGTGTTCTTCCGTAATTTTCACAATGGAAAAAAAAAGCACTTTTTCTTCATTTTTTCAAGTATACCTCTATTATTTTCAAATTCATGATAGGTTTGTTCCTTTAGGGTTGCAATCGACGTCTTGCTTATTGCAAATCGGTTGAGTGGTTCGTCTAAATTTTTAACACTTACACACTGTCCACTCCTATTTGCTGCTGCAACCATGGCAACTGTCAGTCATTAATGTGCAAATGTTAATGAAACTGGTCAAAAGATGGCGCTGTGGTATTTAACCTCTGTAACACTTTTGAGTGTTGTCATTTTGGAAGGTCCGGCAATGAGTCTGCTCCAAGCGGTAGGGAAAATGCAAGCCAACGGGATATGATTGGACTCGGCGACTAAACCGGCGACTACAGAAAAGATGAGTCGCCGACATGCAGTCTTGACTCACCTTGTGCTGTCGTGGAAAGGTCTGCGACCGATGATAACTGAACAAGCGACATGCTTGATCGCCTACTGCCCTCGGCGATTAAGCATCTCTGGTCTTGTAATTTGAACAGTATGCAGACAGATTTGGAAAGGAAAATGTGGTCTTGGGTAGGTTGGAAAGAATTGGTCTTGGGTGTTGGAAGAGGTTGGGCGTTGCGGTTTGTCTTCTTGTGACGGGACCTTTCTTGGCGTCAACAAATAGGCGACCAATCGACGAGCAGGCTTGACAGCGACATGTCACAACTTGTGCCGTAGTTTCAAGGTCGGCGACTAATGGGCCGGACTGAACAAGTGGCGTCGCCAAATTAAAAATGCGGGATCTTGTTGATTCCATGATGCGGTCGCCTCTGCTCGGCGTTTCAACATCCCTTGTCTAGTTGACGACGGGGATACTCGCAGGACAATCTCCTGATCGGGAGACATTTTGTAATTTTGCAAAGTTTGACAACAAGGTTGTAACCGATTTGAACAAAAAAATGCGGTCTTGGGTAGCGGGAAAGTGGTTGGGTCGGGAGCTGTCTCTGTGTGACTATACCTAAAGTTTGGTATGTTTGTACAAGACTGCAGCCGATTTTGAAAAAAAAAATGGGTCGTGTGTAGTGGGTTAGAGTCGGGTCGGTCGCGGGCTGTCTATGTGACTGAGCCTTTACTTGGCGTCAACAACTCAGCAAACAATCGACGAGCAGTCTTGACAGCAACATGTCACAAAACTTGTTGCCGTCGTGTCAAGGTCTGTGGACTTGATGGGGGAGCTGAACAAGTGCGTCGCCCAAATAAACATGATTGATATTTTGATTTTAGGATGCTGTCGCCTACTGCCCGGCGTTTCAGCATATCTCGTTGACGACGGGGAACCTCGCTATCCATCATCCCTGGTCAGGATAAAAAATTGAAAATTTTGCAAGTTTGAACAAGGGGGACTGTAGCCATGACACAAGACAGAAAGTGATATTTAGCCCACAACTGAATCTATGATTTCAGATGAAAAAGCACCGGTTGCCAAAACAATTTATGTGTCACTTATCATTCCATCATGAAATGACCAAGACAAGTGTATGCAGTTGTGCTAAAAAAACCAGTTTTCTGTCTTGTGCCAGAGTCAGAGGCACTGTCAATGAAGGCCATATTATTAAAGACATTTTTTAAGTTTCCACCTTTTCCCGGTGGTGGTGGTGGGGGGCAAATCAAGAAGACCCTCTGTTTCAACTTGTTTGGACACAATTGACCCCATTTTTTTTCACAAGTTTCCAAGAAAAACATCCCACTTTTTTAAAACAATTTTAACATCCAAATTCAAAATTTGCAAACGGTAACGCACAATTTATATTCATGGCAATTAAACTGGTGGAAGAAAATCTGAAGAGACGCACTTCCTATTTGAACTTCAGGTTTAACCTCAATGGGCCCTCCTTCTTAACGTTACATACTGAATGACACCCATTCTTATTCAGGCTGTTTACATTTTTACCTGAAAGGGCCCCTACTTGTAACCGAGGCTAGACACATAACCGTTACTTCAGATAGGCTGTGCCCCCCGGACCTTTTCAGAATGCAGATTCATGACCTTGAAATTTTTCCTAGCAAATCAACAAAAACTCGTTTGTTATCACGGAAAAGAGCGTGTAACTAAAAATGTGCCCTCACTTGAAAGGACAGCCTGGAGTCAAGTACTTATATTTGACTTGCTCAAATAGAACTTAGGTCTCTGAAAGAATTATTAGAGATTCGTACTGAGTGCTGTAATTGTTACAAAGTGTCACCATCCATGTGTAAAGGATTAAGGTGCAAATACATTCAACCCACATGTGTGCTTTACTTCACTAGTCTTAAATAAGGTAGTAACCTTTAATTCATTTAGCAGTAAGAGGTTTTCCTGACATTTTCATAAAAATCAAACAAATTTAATATCCTGACCTCTAATGTGACATGAGCAAATGTTCTTGAAGATGTGCATTACTTGTATCATATTAAAAAAGCGTTGTTTTATTCATAAAATCGGGTAGTGTCCCTTTAAAAACAAGAATTCACCACTTGCCACCAAACTTATCAATTTGCATGCAACAGATTTGAACTCAGCACCCTCGAACTTGAACTAAAACACCTCTCAGATTCTTTTCGTGTATCTTGAGTAGGGTCAACTACTTTTGAGCCTTTTAGGCTTGATGGTTCCCCTAGTAATAACCAGCTGTCTTAAAAACAACAATCGTAAAGGGGACAGTGGCCTGATCACTAATAGCCTAGTCCACAGGGAACCAGACTTTACCGAAAGTGGTCAAATTTTGTGTCAGAAAGAAAGCTACCATTTTTCTCATTTAGACCATTTGAAATCTTAGGGCTAAAGGATGTTGGGGGTGGATGTGGGCTTACAAATGACGTTTTTATGCTCTCATATCAAAAGAAACCAGATTGAAATTTATATCAGCGTTGAAAACTTTAGAGATTGGGTATTAGGGTCAAGGTTTCATTCAATGAAGATCGAAACTAATTAAATCGGGCCATCCCCTTTAATTGATGATAGAGTTATGTTTTTATTTTGGTGAGGGGCCTCAAGGGAGGCCAATAACAGAACGTAACCAGTGGGTGGGTGTGGCGAGGTAGGTTACAATGATCAATTGGTACAATGATCAATTGGTAAAATGATCAATTGGTACAATGATCAATTGGTACAATGATCAATTGGTACATTGATCAATTGGACATGACCAATGGTTACAATGGTCAATGTGGAACACATGACCAATTGGTACAATGACCAATTGGTACAATGACCAACTGGTACAATGGACAATTGTACAATGACAAATTGTAAAATGCTCCAATTGTACAATGGTCAATTGATACAATGATCAATTGGTACACCCATGACCAATTGGTACAATGGTCAATTGGCACAATGACCAATTGGCACAATGACCAAAGTGGTACAATGAACCCAATTGGTACAATGATAAATGGTACAATGACCAACTGGGTTACAATAATCAAAGGGAACAATGATCAATTGGTAAAACGACCAATAGGTTAAAATGACCAATTGGATACATTGACCAATGGTACAATGACCAATCATAGGAGAGTACCTGTAAAAATGGGAAAAATGTTGAGAACATGCAATGTTTGTCCACAATATTAATCCACATCCGCAATGTGATAGTCCTTTCCTTACCTTATACACTGCTGTCACATCGTCACTCTCAGATTCTGCCTTAAACTTTTGGTGGGGAGCAACCCCTGTATCATAAGGAAAATCAAGAAATCTGGAAAGTTGGGGGTCCAAGGTGTGTGGAGATTGTACAGGTGGGGAGCTAGGCATTTGAAGATCTCCCTAAAGGCCGACAAATAGATATTCTACATTCACATTGGAAATGTTATATTACCCTCAAATTTTGATTAAAAATATTTTCTCAATTTTTCTCCGGGAAAAGTTATTTGGTTTACTATAAGAAGAGGCCAAGGGAATACCCCTAGTTGTTGTTGCTAAGTGCACCTGTTTAGATTGGACCATAGGGGAAGTGGGGGATTCCCAAGAATGCTAAACTGTAATGATCAGCTTGTTTATGCTTAAAAAGATCAAAAACATTGCAAGATCTGGGAATTCTCCCACAAAGGTATATTATTATGAAGTGATGAATTTAGATGGTGAAATCTGATTTGAGGGCAAGGTCATGTTAGGCATAAGAATGATGTAATGATTCTTGTTAGAAAGGGGAATATCTCTGTGAGAGTTAAATACTCTCACTGGAAGGACTCTCTGCCAGCATCCACCTAGTATTAACCACGTAGCTAGAAGATAGCTAGTTTTAATCTGCCTTGAGGAGCAGACCTGTAAAGTGCCAGAAATCAATTCCATGTGAGCAGAGTGGCTGTAATTATGCTACTGTCGTCTTTGGAAGCAGAAAGTGCTGGAATCAAAATAGGATGCCAAAATTGTGGACAATTAGAAATCTGGTGATGACTTGACTGATATATTGTGGATTTATATCACGAGGGACTTAAAAAATTTAACCTTGGTCGTCGTGAACTGCTGGACAAATTTTACCTTCAGGACTGAGAAAGATTCCCTTGGAATTAATACCTGAGGAGTTTTGTATGAGCTTGTGCGCTGTCATTTGGCGTCTTCGCTGTGAAGGAATATCATCGTTGAACTGCACCGCTTTCAACACAGGACACTAGTATACCATAAGTAATCTTAACTAATTGTGATGGTAAGTTTGTTTGGACATACAAATTCGTGAACCAAATCAAGTAAAGATCATTACAAAAGTTAGTAATTATAATTTAGATAATTTGTGCACAAGGCTCATTTATTTGTGTTTGAAAGGTGGTATTTCTGGAACTTGGACGTCTACGAGACGGGTCATAACAACATTATGCCACATTATTTGTTTAAAAACTGCGTTAGGAGTGCCCTCTAGACAGCCAGAGTTTATTAACAACGGTTAGAGTGCCCTCTAGAAGCCTCAGACATTAGTACCGAGTCACATGGCAATTACGTTATCATAGCTTATCTGGTATAATTACCAACTATATTTGACACACATGTATGCTTGCTTCATCTCCATCCATGGCTCTGTGGGAAGAATAACACCAAATGCTACTATTTGTTGCAGGATGAAGCTAAAATATTCACCAAAGGAGATGGTCTTAAAGGTGAAAACAAATGGAAAACAGGGTTCGCTACCATTAAGTGCATTTCTTGGAAAAGTTTATCCTATTTTATGTACTGCAGGGTCTATACCCAGGGTTGTCAGATTTAAAAAGCAAAACAAGGAAGGAAAGCGCCCAACCTAATGATATTATGGAATAGCAAACCCTTGTAATGACTATCTTTTTTCAACAAATTTGTAAGTCAATTGAAGTAGCACTTAATCAATTGATCAGCTTAATTCAGCACTACCACAAAATGCACCCAATACAAAATGGAAAGTTGCTTTCTCTAAATTTCAATGCAAGAAGTTCTTTGATCTTTTCAGGTTACCCATTTGAGCCACTGAATCTTGGCTCTGTGGACATGGTCCAAGGATGGACATGAACGGTGCTGTGCATAATGCCTCTTCACAAGTCACTAAGTATGCAGCCACAATAGGAAGTGGAAATAGCAACTCCTAGTAATTCCAATATTCAACATTTGATGTTGATGATTCAACTAAGGTTTCCAGATTGACTGGAACTGGATTTATTCTGAAATTCTATTTACAAAGGGGGCTTATTTAAGCAATAATGGGCATCGTTATCGTCAATCTACGCACAGTTCTGACCACTTAGTTCATTTGAAATTGACAATTGGCGACTTGTGTAAGTTGTGAGACCTCACTACACTGGAAGAATAGTGTTTAATTTTAGAGGATTTCTGCAGGATTTGTTATGTGTTTTTCGCATAAAGGATAAAATGCAAACACAGTCATTTTGCAGCGCCTGAGCTCAGTCCTTAAACGACACTATCAGTGATCCACCCGAAAGAGTCAAAATATTTTAAATTTGTAGGAATGTCTTAAAAGTGAAGTACAAGTTTGCAGAATTATCACAAGTTATTTTTTTACATCTGAAAAATTGACAGAAAGGAAGAAAACAGCAGTGTTCAAAGATATGAATCTCCATTGAATTATGTGTTGTAGTAAGTATCCATACAGAAAGTATTGACTGAAATGTCCGATTTTGTCTCTAATAGATTGTTTTGTCTCTTATCTCTGGTAGGGTATATTAGAATACCTACAGTCTTCTTACAGTCATGCAAAAATTTGATTTTTTTTTCAAAGTAGACTCAAGTCCAAACCTGGACTGGGGTCTTACAATATTTCCATAACAATATTTCTATACCTTTTTACTAACATAACAAGACAATTCAACTGGTCTCTGACTCGCTGCGTTTCTGCCTTACTCTCCAGAACCTCAACACGCATGCTTGAGATGGCCTCACGAAATGCCTTGTTGTCCAGGGTAGCACAGCTACTTCTCAAATGACGACTCATTTTTTGATTGGGCTATCAACTGCAAATTAACAAAGGAAGCACATTTTAACTGCTATATTGTGATAAATAAAAATATTCAAAACATCTGTCTTAAAACATTGTAAAGTGTTCTCATTTGTTTGACAGGCATATTCCCTCACACTTTAATTCAAGCAACGCGATGACAGTGCAGTGTATGCACACATAAGAAATAATAACATAATAGCGCCGTGTGTGCGGGTACGTGCGCTGAGGAAGATTGAGTTGCTAGGTAACAAAACAACAGATGGGACACTAAAAGCACTGCCATGCGGACAGTCAGGAGGAGATGGATAATATCCAAAATTATAAAATAATAAAAGTTTAAATAGAATTTGGAAACAATAAAACTTTGACATTGTGTAAAGAGTAGTAGTAGTAGTAGTAAATCCAAAGTTTTAAATCCGGTTTTGTCCCCGTAAGTGGGGGTGGCCGGATTCACCTCACACTGGCAGCAACCGCCCTTACTCCTTCCTTCCACTTCACCCGATTCAATGCATCCTCCATCCTCAACCCAACCCTCCAACTCTCCTCCTCCACTTGCTTCCTCCATGTCTTCTTTGGACGTCCCCTCCTCCTCGAACCTCCCACCTCGAACTCAAAGGCCCTTCTTAAGGCATGCTCGTCATCCTTCCTCAACACATGCCCATACCAACGTACACTATTCACCCTTCGCCAACCGGTCGATCGCCTCTTCCAAACCCAACATCTGCATCAAGTCTCAGTCTTCATCCTATCCATCAACTTCACCCCACACATCACTCTTATCATTGCTCTCTCTGTCCTCCTCAGAATCCCCATCTCATTTTCGCTCAGACACCACGTCTCGCTCCCATACAGCATCACTGATCTCACACAACTCTTATACACCATTCCTTTCATCTTCAAAGGATATCTTTTCCCTTGCAACAACTCCCCACATTCCCTAAACTTCACCCACCCATACCTCACTCTGGCTGTCACAGCCACCTCGCATCCACCACCCTCACTAAACTTGTCCCCAAGGTATGTGAACTCCTTCACAGACTCCACCTCATCACACAATCTTTCCTCCTGTTCCACCATCCCTTCTCGCATCTTCCGTAAAGAGTTTGATTATAAAATAAATACACTAAGCGTATTATCTCATAAATGAGATAATAATGTAGGTTACAGAGGTCAATCATGTTCTTTATGTATTGGTGTGCAAGAGTGCACACAAATTGTACTTATTGTACATAAATCATGATAAGTCATGGTACGACATAACAAAGCTGTGTTTGTAAACGACAATTCGACTCGACAACTCGACAACGACTCGACAACAGTCATTATTTTAATCTGAAAGTGTTTTCACTGAAAAGTAAATTACTTTTCCTTTAAAATGATAGCGCCTGTACAGCACTAAAATTGCTTCACTGTGTGGTTCAATGGAGAAAAATCACTTAAAGGTGCATTTCGTGATTTCAGCACATTCTGTTTTATTCATTTATCACTAGATATCCTTGAGAAAACCTTATTCTCAAAATTTGAGCTGATCCCGATCTTGCGGTTTTGTGTTATGATCAATTGCTTGTTTCCCACGGTCCCATAGGCTACTGTGCTGTAATTTCTGTCCGTTTACAGACAGAAAATACAAAATTGCGAATTTCTTACAGATGCGACCGAATTTGCACGTACGATTGGGCACACGTGGATTACTAAGGCTAACGGTTCAGATGATATAAACATCTCAACATTTTTTAGGTAAGTCGGGGGGACGAGGCTGTGGATCACGAAATGCCCCTTTAAAGGGGGATGGCCCGATTTAAGGATATGAAGTTTTCATCTTGATAGATTTGCCTTCACTCCAAACCCCCATCTGTAAAGTTTCGCGCAGATATTTTAATCCGTTTTGATGCGAGAGCTAAAACGTGATTTTGTAAGCCCCATAGAGTACTGTGTAAAATTAATATTGGTCAACCAAAATGGAGCACATTTTCGCTCATAACTTCCAAACCAAACATCCTTTGGCTCTAAGATTTCACAGGGTAAGTGAGAAAAATAGGAGCTTTCTTCTGATACCAAAATGTTGACAACTTCCGGTAAAATATGGGGGCTTCTGGGGACGAGGCTATTAGCGATCGGGCCGTACCCCTTTAAATTGATCTAAAACTTTAAAACTAAATCTAAGAACTTCTAAGAACAAGGGGTGTAAAGTTTGATTCATGAACTATCCTATAGTGAACACCAGGTTTTACGGGGTCGAAGCACCGTAAAGCACAAGAACATTTTGTGGAGAAATTACAACCTTCCCATACAGTAAAGAATAGGAGGTCAATGAGGTCACATACAAAGGTGTACATTGTACATGTGCATGCTTTCCATTGAGCTAGAATATAAATCAAGAGGGGAATCGCGTGTATTGTGGAATAGCCCAAGCCCGTAACCGATTTCTCTCACACACAGTGCGCAGTGGTTGTTGCTGCGTAAGCACTCACGTGTCGTCACTGTTGAGGCGCAAGCACACGCACCTACAAATCTGTGCGTCACGCGTTATGTTATCAGTGTTGCATTTCCCCAGTATTCCATTGTCTGATCGGCCGATTTTTCTGCAATCTGCACTACAAATCTGTGCTTCACACGCGTTATGTTATCAGTGTTGAATTTCCCCAGTATTCCATTGTCTGATCGGCCCGATTTTTCTTCTGCAATAATTTTGCAAAAACCAATCGATGGAAGAAACCATGCATCTGATTCCGTGCATATCCTAATGCAAACAATCTAGTCTCCCGTCCCCCCCTGTAAATTTTCTTAGGAAACTAGATATTTGAGTCCGCGTGATAGCATGTGGCATCAGTTGTTTATTATTGTTTTTTTCACTCGCTTTGTGACGCACGTAAATAACGGCGTGTCTCATAAAATATGCATTAAGGATTATCCAAATGCGACGATACGTAAACCAAATATGGTGTTCCCAAAAACTATGTTAATGAAGTACGTAGCTCATTATAATACTTTTGGGCACCTTGGTTTTGGTTACGCCGTTGTGGAGATCCGCTTGTCTCTTTAATTTCAGTCATTGGTGCTTTCACAACTGCCACCACAACGATTTTGGTCATTTTGGCATGAAGTTTTGTCTTTAACTCAGCTAATACTTGGGCTACATGTTTGATTGACCCCTCATTTTAAAGGAAACGTATTTAATTTCAGTGAACCCCTTTCAGATAAAATTTGTGAACATTCTTCCAGAAAACAAACAAGCGCCAAGCTGCAAGGTTATGAAAAATGAAGGACAATATGCCATATTCAAGAACATGAAGGAGATATTGAAAAGATTTTCAGCTACTGGCTTTTCTCGGGATGTGTTTGTTTTATGTGGGCCAATGGCTAAGAACGCATGAACCGCCTGCAGTTATTTTTGTTAAGTCTATACGCAGGACCACCGTTGGGCGCTATTGTGGCCCGTGGAATAGCTGACATTTATAACTTATGCTATACCAGGGCGGCAGCAGCTGGCTGCAGCCGCGGCATGTGGCCCGCCCGATTGGCCGACAGGATCGTCACGTGTCGATCGACCACAATATTGCACATTTTTTGAAGAGGCCGCGCCCCCCCACATTTTTTCAAAATTTGATATTTTTGCACAGTTACGTTGGTGTAGTTGTCTAGGAACTAGACCTGCGAACGAGAAATGCTAAAAATGCGTATTTATCACAAAAAAGCGCTTTTGTAATTAAAATTGGGATCCCATATTGGACTTAACGCAAGAGCTGGAAATGCTACGTTTATGTCCTCCATTGATAGAAATTATTGCCACCGGCGAGAAAATAACCTCAAACGTGACTTTTCTGACTATTAAAACAACTAATGGATGAGCCTCTATTTCCCGTGCTATTTTTTCACGGTTGGAAGGCGTTTTCCATCGGCCGTTGAATTATTATCAGGGATCCCCGATAATAATTATTCCTAGTAGAAAATTCCTTTGTTTGTGACACATAGAACATTTCGAGCTTAACCATTCACAGGTATAGTTAGTTTACTAGCCAGTTAACCAATGCAACCGTGTAAAAATCTCCAAATTTTGAAAAATTGGGGGCGCTCTTCAAAAAATGTGCTAATATTGTTAAGCCTATTCACCAGGCACAAATTTTCCTCTTCGGCGCTTCCCGCTGTTTTGAAGTAAAAAATTGAACCCCAAAACCATCCCCACCCCCGAGTTCAATGTGAATCTGGTGTAAAATTCGGGGGAAGGGGAGGGGGAGCATACCATCGGATCGCCCCCCCGATAACAGGACTGTTGATTTGCCTTTTACATACGTACCAAGTTCCGATTTTAACCCTCAAGTGGAAGTGAACTTTCGATTTTCATTGCCCAACCTCCCTTTTTGGTTGTAGGGTGTGTATTTTGTAGGAAATAATGACGGGGGAAATTCAATTTTACCTGTCCAGGCTAAAAATGAAACTATATTCAGATTATCAACTTTTAATTAACCCAAATAGGGGCCAACTGGTTATTATGTGTCCGCAAAACCCGACAAAAAAACTCATCCCTAAATGGTTAGAGGGCGGCCGACACATCATCAACTTCCTTAGCAACGCTGTGGTAAACAAACGGTCCCGATCTCGCGAGAAAGCTAGCTGCACGCAGACAGCGTCCCAATCGCCAACCAACGGTGGTCCTTGCTTCCATAGACTTCAACAAAAATAATACAATTTTTAATGTTTTTATTTATTTGCCTTTTTTTATATATTTTCACTTTCATACCTTAACTATGTTTTTTTATTTTCGGTAACAATAAGCTACATTTTATTCTTGGTTGAGGCGCCGATTCACAGGGTCACAGGTCAGGGTGGTTGCACATACGACTCTTGTCACCATTCCTGAACCATCTTGTACTTTTGTAAATTGGGTTAGTGCACTGTCAACCGTGAGTGACTGGTAACATACAATCATGACCAGGGGTGGTCATAACAGTTGCTTCCGGGAAATTCCTTACATGCTTTGCGAAGTTGCGTACCCAAATTTCCCTTGACTGCCTTGCTGAACCTCTCGCGACTTGGTCAGCTTCCTGTTTCTAAGGAACTCGCCAGTCGGGGTCAGTTAAGTCCTTGCATATTCAACACATAGCGGTTGAGCAGCTGAGGTGGATCGTTGGCTTTGGCGGTCTTTGCGGAGAGTAATAAATTACTTAGGCTAAGCTACTCCAGCTCTCATCCACATGGAGTCTAGTCAACTCGACCGCTTCCCATCTCGCCCTTGCACGATGAGAATCATTTCTACTACATTCAAGTGGCGTAATCAGTGGGGGGAAAGCTTCCCCCCGGACCCAAAAAAAATCGGGAAGGGGAGGTCAAAAAATTGGAAGGATGGAAAATTTAGAAGCAGAGAAAAAGAAAAGAAATAGTTAAATATAAGAGACCAGTGAAACATAGAACCTACAATAGTTAATCTAGACTTGTCGAATCCTTCTGTGCAGATGTAAGAAATATTAAATGGAACTATGGAATCATCTCAATGAGGGATAAGGTTGTCCCCTTTCACTCAACCCCCCCCCCCCCCCCACCCCCCCCCCCCGTTCTTCAGAATTCTGAACCGGCTGGAAAAATATGGCGTTAACAAAAAAATTCGGAAAACTTAAGTCCTTGCCCCCCCCCCCCACCCCGAGGCTCAGTCCTGGTTAGACTCGCCCCCGAATTCAGTTCCTATTCCTTGCGGTTTCGGTATGTTAACATTTTTTTGACTACGTAGGCCCTATAACTGCTCCAAGACCTCCTACACACATAAAACTTAAAGGGGAATGGCCCGATTTAAGGATATGAAGTTTTCATCTGATAGATTGGCCTCACTCCAAAACCCCATCTATAAAGTTGTCGCGCAATATTTCATCCGTTTTTGATGGGAAGCTAAAACGTGATTTTGTAAGGCTGTGTAAAAGTATATATGGTCGAAACCAAAATGGGCCACGATTTTCGCTCATTAACTTCCAAACCAAACCTTCCTTGCTCTAGGAAAATTCCGCAGGGAGACCATTTCACAGGGTACAATTAGAAAAATAGTAGCTTCTAGCTTCTTTATACCAAATGTTAACCACTTCCGTGAAAATCTGGGGCTTCTGGGGACGAGGTAGCCCATCACATCACCGACCAAACCAAATCGAGTACCCCCCCTCCCCCCTGGGGGGCCGGGGAGTTAAAGTCAATAACGCACCACATTTTTGAAGCTTCGCTCGTCCAATCCCTCCCCCCCCCCCCCCCCCACACACCACACACACTGTAACAACTGAAGTGCTACTGTGAGTTGCAAAGCTCGAACATGTCTATCGCAAAAGAAGGAATTTTGTAATTACTATAATTACAACACTGCAAAATTGGGGATGTTAATATTTTAACACCAAGTAGGTGTCAAGCTTGTCATGTTAGTTTCTATGGTTAAAATTTAAGCATTTAACTATATACAACTTATTAAAATTTTAATTATTTATTTGGATGATTCTGCGTATAAACGTTAAGGTAAACATTAACAGTATATAGAAGCAAACAATGACAAAATTAAACATTTATCTACTAAAATGGCATATGTTACAATAAAAATGTTAACCACCAAAGTTTTTTGGTGTTAATGACCACCAGCGGGTGCGGTCCCGTATTGATCCCAGGAGAGTATTAAATTAACATCGGTGGTGTCAATTTGGCACCGGGGTGTTAAAAAAATAATTAACCTCCAAGCCTTGCAATTCCTTTATATGCCTCAAATGTGTTAGGTCAAGAGTTCTCAAGATTTAGGCCCCTATAGTTCTCTCAACATAAGCTATGAAGCCTAAAGAACCCTCAATGGTGTAGCTGCAGGGTCGGAGGAAAAGGGCTATCAGTAACGTAGCTAATACGGGGAAATGAGGGAAGGCCTCTTGGAAAGAAAGTTGAGGTAAAATCGGAAAATTTTCATGGGAAATCATGAAAAGACAGTCGTTTTTGGACGCTACTGACGGGACGAATTGTCCCCGGACCGGGCTGATTTTTCCCATGAACTCGCTGTTGTTGCCCCTCAGATCTGCTGCATACGCCACAGGGCCACCACGTGTCCTGCATGGGTGCCGTCTAGGGTCCAACTTAGTTTATCAAGTGAAAAACTTTGTTTATCTCGCGCAATGCTCAAGATAAAAAAATTGATAAACTTAGTTTTTCAAGTGATAAACTTATTTTTTGTGTCGCCTGTCTTATAAGGCAGGAAGACACATAGGGATCACTTTGTCCACTTTAGTTGATGTCTGTTGTTGTTAATGTCTGTTGTTAACTCTGTTTTTCTTAGATAAACTTAGTTTATCAAATATTTTGAGCATTGCGCGTGCCAAAACATGTTTTTTAAGTGATAAACATAGTTTTTCTGGTGAAAAACTAAGTTTATCACTTGAAAAACTTAGTTTATCAAATATTTTGAGCATTGCGCGTGCAAAAACATAGTTTATAACAGATAAACTGTTTTTCTGATAAATTAAGTTTTTCACTTGAAAAACTAAGTTTTCAAATATATTGAGCATTGCACGAGAAAAACTTAGTTATCACTTGAAAAACTTAGTTATCACTTGAAAAACTCTGGATATTGTAAGTTTAATAACTCACTTCTCTCAGATACAGAATATGTAAATCAAATTAAAGAGACAATTGCAAATGTTAAGTATCAATATGCTGTGTCCCCATATAATCAGGATATGATTGAGCAAATTCCAATTAAAGATATCCATTTTGAAATAAATGATCAAATTTTCTTGGAAGTTTTATTAATGGCAAGAAGTTTTAAATACTTTGAAAGATATGAAGAATGGTAAAAGTCCTGGTTCAGATGGGTTTACGGCAGAGTTTTTTAATTTTTTCTGGAAAGATATTTCGCATTTCGTAATCCAATCTTTAAACTACTACAAAAATGTCATATTCTCAAAGATTAGGCATTATAACTCTTGTTACCAAAAGGTGATAAGCCTAGATTTCTATTGAAAAACTGGGTCGATGTCGTATAACGTAACATATAAAATTGCTTCTGACAACTAATCGAATAAAAAAGTAACCCCGGGTATATCCATGAGAATCAAAAGGGGGGGTTTCATACCGGGACGATTTATTGGGGGAAAACATTAGACGTTACATTTACGATATTTTGTATGGATACGAGATAGAAAATATTCTGGATTGTTGTACTTACTTGATTTGAAAAAAAAACTTTTTGATCATGTCCCATGATTTTATTTTTAAAGTTTCTGGAGTTATTTAAATTTGGAAAATTAAAAAGGATGGGTTGGGAATTATATTCAAATAGTGAAACTTCAGTCCTTGTGAATGGCCTCTTACCCAGAAGGTTTCCTATAAAAAGAGGCTTGATTGCAGACAAGGCGATGCTCTTTCTCCTTCTATTTTTCTTATATGTGCAGAAATTTTGGGATGATGATCAGGGAACTTGAAACAAAAATATAAAGGGCATAAATATAGCAGGTACAGAAATGAAGTGTCTGAATAGCAGACGATACTACTGTATTTCTTGATGGTTCAGAAGAATCACTTAATCGAATTCTAGAAACGCTCGATCAATAACTTGGCTAAGAAGGATTTGAATATGTCCTGGAATCCATCCTGGATATGTTAAGATTTTACCAATATTCAAAGTGAGATGGAGTTATTGTATGGTGCAGATATTTCATTTAGAAGCAAAACGTTGAATACAAGAACCCCCTTTCTGGAGAGAGGTGTTATCTTCATGGGCTGTTTAAAAACAGGGTTAAGGTACAAGACATTCTCGATTTTAATCCAATAATATGAGGGAAGGAGTGTATAAATAATAAACAATAAACCAGTATATATTAGGAAATGGGATGAAAAAGGTATCCGTTTTGTGAATGAATTTTCTTTGAAGAAAATGGGGATTTTTGTACAAGAGAACAAATTTGAAGAAAGTTTATATAAAAAGCTAATATTCTTTGAAATATATGAAGGTTAAGAAGATGTAGGTAACAATCACAAAAAGAACGGATGAACCTAAAATTTTACAATGTCCTTTTCGACCACAAAATCTGAATCCTCTTCTTCAAGATAGAAAGGATGTAAAAAAATATAAAGAATTCTTGTCCATGGATGCTCAATTGTAACAAGAAAAACTAATAAACTGGGAAACAAAAATTGAATAAGATATAGCTATGAGGGTTGCCGGCCTGGAATGTTTGCCTTTAATACTTTTAGAGAAGCAAATTAGATGGTTTCAATGCCGTATTCTTAACAGGCTAGTTGCAACTAATTACTCTTTATGAAGAAAACAGCTGATAGTCTTGCGAATTTGTAAAAAAAAATGAGGAAACAATAACACACCTTTTGTAACATGCAAAAGTTGTGGCAAAGGTATGGACGATCTTTCCATTCTTTATCAAGGTGTATTGTTAATGACATAATCACGAAAATATTATTTTTGAGTCTTTTACCGATAAAGGGGAATAAAGCATCCAATTCAATAATAGCCTGGATAAAATATATATATCTATAGAGATAAATGGTACACAAAATTCCAGTTGTTGAGAATATGAAAAATGGAATTGGAATTTAATTCAAGATGAAAATATGAACAAAAAGATTTTACAGGGAATGGAAGAATTTTCCCGCCTCTTTACAAAAAATAAAAAGGTTAAAAAGTTATATACAAATTTCAAAAGTTCTGTTGTAAAAAAAAAATGTATTTATATTGCACCCAATATGTGAAGCTGAAGGTGGGTCCCATCCCGGGGGGGCCACTGTATTCAGAGGTGGATATTGATGCGTGAACAATGACTTCCAAAATGAAACCTAAACAAGTATTTCCACCGACCAAAAATTATACCCTTAAAAGTATTTTTGTCTGATTTTACTACCACTAAAGAAGTATTTTGTAAGGTTCGCTACCACGAAACAAGTAGCAATGCATTGGCGTTAAATATTACAGTTATTATCTTGCTTTGCTTTACATATTTTTGATCTCTGCATATTTGAGTATTACACGGACATCAAAATTTCAGGTTTTAGTAAAAAACATACCCTTTTTTCCACATGTTGCTGTTTTTGACACCCTATCAATGTACGCGAGTACATTCGCAATGTTGGGAAAAAAGATACCCTTTGTACGCGTTTTTTGTTCACGATCATGTCCACCTTGAATTACAAGTGGCCCCCCTGGGGTCCATAGATGTCATGAAGAGACTGGATGGAGACTGTGAATTGGGTGAATGATTTTTTTTATGGGTTGTTGGGAGGAAGGGGGTGGAAGCTATGGGGGATGTTGGGGTGTGGATTTGTGTGGTGTTTTTGGACTTGTCTAGTATAGTCGCTTTTGGTGTATTGTGACCCCAACGTAAGTTTTTTACATCTGATGATAAACAAATAAAATGATTTTTTGTAAAATGAATTCTAATCAAAAGAGGCAGGCACAAGTAAGAAAACAAGATTGGGTAAGAGTTTGTGCTAGCCCTTAAACCCTAAAGGGGTTCGATATTAGGTATTCAAATTTTCTTATTTAATACGTGTGTATCTAGATGGTGTTAGGTCTAAGTTGGTGAATTTCTCCTTTTTTCTAAATATTTTGTATTTGTTAAATGTTGGAGAATGGAAATTAAACTTATTTTTATGTAGGTGTGTGGTGTGAAATGGTGAAATATGAATGGGAGAGCATAAAGGTCATTTAGTGTATGCAGTAGGGGGGAGTAAGCAATTATAGCTAGTTTTGTGTGAAAGGTATTCACTGTGTAAACATGTAGACAGTTTTGTTATTTTTAGATTGACTAGCGTTTTGGTATTATCCAATTTTTTGTATTTTTGTTATGTGAGATAGAATAAAAAAAATATCTTGAGCATTGCGGACTTAATAAAAAGGTGTTTGGGGATGACCATGGTTAAAGGGCAAGATTGAAACATAACGCACGATGGCACTGGATGAAATTGAACGGGTTTTTGAATGACCCATAAAAGTTGACTGTGTCATGTCTATGACGAATTAGTTTTAAATTGCCGCTCTTAAGAGTTAAAAAACAATGAAGGTCTCCATAACTAATATCCCCTACTTGCATCATAGTTCTTGCATGACTGTAATCGATTGATTTGTATATATTTCGTATCTTATGCGACAAAAATAATACCCTCGATTTGGCCCCTTTCGTGAGAAGGCAATATTGGTAGGCATATTACGTGTCTGAATGGCTTTTCCCAATTTATCAACAACGGCAAAATATCCAAGAACATAAATATTTTTTATTGGTGTTGTACGGGGAAAATGTTAAGGTAAACAATTATCAAAATTCTTGCAAAATATCCTGTTGAGGATACATCATCATCGGGCGGCATTGCCTTCACACTACCACAGTGGGCACTGAAAATGACATAAGGCCAATGAAAGTCAAATGTTCTGTTTCCCGTAACATTGTTTGCAAATATAATGAGGCAAACTATTTCATTTTTCAGTAGTATTGGATATAACAGCCATTTCACCAAACCTTCATGTCTAAATAGGTCAAAAGCACCACCCTGAATTTAGATATGATTTTGCAACTGTTCATTGGTTTAAAAATCTACTACATTCACATCACACAGTTTGATCAAACAGGAAGAACCCTTGATATTTCTTAAAATACAAAATAATGAATTTTTCGGGATTTCAGCATCTCAAACGCAGGCAGAAAATCATAACGCGGGCGGGTTACGGGTAGCTCTGGTTCAGAGACCTCGTTTTTTTTTTTATTTTTTTTTTTGCTAAAAGTCGCAGTATGTTGGCCGAAATCCCGGACCTTAAACCTCAGACATATCAGTGATAACACCCCTGTCCAGTGACCGCGAAGTATTTACGATCTAGCAACATCGACTTCATACGCCTAAATCAAATAAAAACATCGAAGATCGTCGGACTAACAATTATAGACTAACAATTTCACCTTGATGTTGGCATTAGACCTACAAAATCGAAGATATTGTAATGAGTAAATTTTGAAAGTGAAAGACATTAATTTGAAAAAAAATTATCGTTAGCGCTGGTTTGTAATGATCCGGGCAATAGTTCATGATTACACTAATATGCCATACACAAATTCACATTTTTTCGATTAACACTCATATCGAAACATTGTCTCATCTTCTAATTCAATCCAAACAGAGCGCTGAAATATAGTCGTTGGATGGGTGGGTCCCCGTGTGCAGAGATGTGCCTAAGTTACTATTCACAGCAATGGACTAGACCATCGGACATACCAAAAAAGTGAGGGTAGACTTTTGCCACCTCGGCACTTTTTTCGTGAGGGCCGTTTCAAAAGCCGCCAAAAGTCCATTTAACACCATATAATGAGTTTTTTATAGGCCCACTTTATGGGGTGAATTTTTTCTTGTTTTTGGGGGGTTTTCCCCATTTTGTACGTGTTTTTCCTATATTGTTGTATATCAAAATGTATGGAGAGAAGCGAGAAAATTAACTAATTAATGTATTCTAATGGGAGGGCGCTTTTTCAAATGGGCGCTCAAAATGCAATTTTAACACTCCTAAATTAATAATGATTGTGCTGTAGCCAAAAAATGGGGTGAATGGCCCAGCCCCAAGTTTTTCCGGTTTTGTTTTGCATTGCTTGATATCAATGTCTAGAGCTCTCACCATTCACCCTAATGTACTCCTAATGGAGGGCACTTTCAAATGGCCGCACCGAATGCTAATTTAACACCCTATAATGATGTTTTAATTGCAATAAATGGGAAATAATGGTACCATGTTTTCAGTATTTCTCCTATATTGTTGATTGTCCTATGTAAAGAGTGGTCCAATTCTCTACCTAACTTTATTGAGGAAGGGAGGCGCTTTTCAACATGGCTGCCAAATGACAATTAGCACCTCCATAATATCTTTAAATAGCCAAACCAATGCCCCTTTTTTTCAGTGTTGCTCATATTTGTGATGTTTGTTTGGAAAATGTATAGAGCAGTCACCTTCACCACTTAAATGTCATCATAATGGAGGGGCGCTTTTCAAAATGGCACGCCAATGCATTTAACACCCTTATATGTTATGATGTTTAATAGCCCAAAAAAGGGTAAATGGCCCAGTTTTACAGTGTCCCTATTTGTGATTTTTGTTTCTCCATTAAGTTTGTGAATTATTCAGTACTTAACATAATTGCGCGTTTCATTTTTATCTTTTTCTTACATTAGTTTATGGATATTAATGAGCTTTCTAGTTATGTTAGGTTTAATGGGATTGATGTTGATTTATTCCAGTACAATGCTGTTATTGGTGATATTGCAATCCAAAGCGATGATGATACAGGGATGTATGCGCTTAGACAGCTGCGACCTCGAAAGTGCAATATGTTTTATGACGCTCTTCTGAGGCAGCTAATAATAATGGCAATCGAGAAGAGCAAAAGGAGGACAGAGCAAAGGGAGGAGAGAAGATTCAACCCATTCATAGTGGACATGGATGGCCAATGTCGAAATTTGAAAGACAAAATTCTTGCAGGACATTTGTGGATTGCACCGACACAGCGTGGGATTAGTGTGAAAATCTGTTGAAAATCTGTGGGCAGCTGCAAACAGGCTTCATATAGGCTTTGATTCTTACCATGACAAACCTGGGAAGGACTCTGAGTGATGAAACCCAA
Source organism: Ophioderma brevispina (assembly GCA_023653785.1). Lineage (NCBI taxonomy): Eukaryota > Metazoa > Echinodermata > Ophiuroidea > Amphilepidida > Ophiodermatidae > Ophioderma > Ophioderma brevispina. The sequence goes on from JAMKCH010064652.1 coordinate 29,145, forward strand.
TTTTAAGCGCATTAAAAACATAAATAGGGATTTACCCCTTACTGTCGAGAAATGGGTTGAAATAGTTAGTCTGTAGAGTTCCCGGTTTGTTGAGGGTAAAAGGTGTTAGAAGAGTTGGGACTCACCAATAAAAACATCGAGATCAGAAGGTTCGGGCATCAAATCGTACAGGGGAGAAAAATCCAGACACTTCTCACGCGTAATCTGGCTATCTGCCAAAAAAAGGATTCTCTTCCTTTGGAGCTTTCCAGAGCGTAACTTACACATAGAAGAAGCCTGGATATTCATATTCAGACTATTTTCCTCGGTTCATTGCTAGGATGCAGTCAATGCCAGTCACAATTTCATCATAGTGCTGTTTTCATTTAACTAGCATTTGTGCTTTACTCTACTATGATTTGCAATCCCCATGGATACATTTGAATGGAACACACGACTGTAGCAGATATAGGTGATAATTGATAATGAATACCACATTGACAGTTTTGATCAGTTGATACAAAGTGCTAACGGTCATTATGGTAACCATTATTTTTTGTTGTTTAGGAAGCATAACTTACAAAAACTGGCCTTAGAAGTTGATTGGCTACCTGGGATGTGTTGCTACTGAGATGATTCTGAATTAGGTTTGTTTTTAATAGTCTAGTAGATTTGTTTTTTAAAAATCTGTTAATTGTTGTCATTCAAAAAGACCCTCTAATAGAGATCTGTTTATTGCTCTGTTTATTAGTATGACCCTTCTTACACTTTACCTTTCACAATAGGGAAAAATCTACAGAATAGACCATTTAAACCCATATGTCGATTAGGAAAGGGGGTAAATCCGATTGATTATTGTTAACTCAATCTTCATTGGTTTAGTGACTTAACGTTGTTTTCGCTCAGAAGTCCTTACCACAATTTGTCATGGGTAAAAATCAATTGACACTGAATAAACTGGACCATTTTCACCCCCTTTATGCTATTTAAAACATCATCACAAGGTGTTAAGTCGCATTTGCCGGACATTTTTAAAAGCGTCCTCAAGTAGGAATAACTTTAAATGGTGAATGTGACCGCTCTATATATTTGACATCACCAAATAAGCAAAACAACTGGCAAAACGGGGCCAATTTCACCCCATTATTGGCTAGCCCGCTTCATTCTGAGGTGTTAAAATATATTTGGCGGCAATTTGAAAAGAGTCTTCCAATTAAGACTACATTAAGTCGTGATCTGACCGCTCTATCAATTTGCCATCAACAAAATAGGAAAACACTGACAAAAACTGGACCATTTAACCCCATTTATGTCAATTATTAAAAAATCCTTATAAGGTGGTTTGTTTTACTTAAATAGCATTCGGCGGCCCCATTTTTGAAAGCGTTCCATTAGGAATACAGTTAAGTGGTGAATGTGAGAGCTCTATACATTTGCACATCAAAAAATAATAGCAAAACATAAAAAAACTGGGCCCTTTCAACCCCATTTTGTGGCTAGCAGAACATCATTATGAATTTTGAGGTGGCTAAATTGCATTTGGCGGCCATTTTGAAAAGCCGCCCTCAATTAGGAATACATTTTAAGTAGTGAAATTATTCCTCTCTCTACATTGACATCAACAATTATAGAAACGCTACAAAAAGGGACATTCACCCCATAAAGATGGCTATTAATACGTCATATATGGTGTTTAAATGGCATTTTGGCGGCCATTTTGAAAAAACGCCCTTAGCGATAAAAGAGTGCGAGGGGTAGACAAAAGTTAACCCATGAGCTGGAATATTAAACCAAGAGGAGCATCGCGTGTATATGGAAATGCCCAGCCGCGAACCGTTCTTCCCACACAGCGCGCCGTGGTTGTGCTGCGTAAGCCCGCCGCGTTGTCGTTAACTGTGAGGGCGAAAGCCACGCATATAAAAATCTGTGCGTCACGCGATATGGTTACCCAGTGTTGCAATTTCCCCAGAGGTCTATTGTATGATCGGCGATTTTCTGCAAAATATGCGAAAACCAATCGCTTGAAGAAACTATGCTTCTAACAAGCTTGCATCCCTAATGCACAAACAAGTCTCCGATTGACCCTGTTAATTTGATTAGGAAGGAAAAAAGAGTTATTTGAGTCCGTGAGATCGCATGTGGCCATCAGTGGTTGTTGTTGTTTTCAATCCACTAAGTGTGACGAACGTAAAATTGGTACCTTTTCCGCGTGCTCATAAATATGCATAAGGACTTTCCAAATACGGACGAACGTAAAAAAACCAAATACTGGTGGTGCCCAAAACTATGTTAATGAAGCGCGTATGCTCTTTATAATACTTTTGGGCACATAGATTTTGGTTACGCCGTTTCGGGAGAATCTCGGTCTGGGCTTATATTTTACTGTGTTGACCCCTCCCTTTTTTGGCAGTCTGATGCGTAAGCCATAGCTGTGCAGCTAACTTAGGGAAACATCTCTTGCACACGGGGACCCACCCGGCCAACGGACTAAATAGGCGTTTTTTTTGTTGAAATGAATACTTTACTGTAAAGAAAGAAAATAGTTATCTCTATTATCACAATCCAATTCTTGCAATGATTAGAACTATTTGTATAAACTAATTATGCAACAAAAATGATTAAAAATATGCTGAAGTTCGTTGGGACAAGGCGTCCAAACCCAAATTTGTTTTATAGTTTGTGACATCCAAAAGTACGTGAAAATTCGTCTATTCCACTATAATTGGCTTAATTGTTGTATGTCTGTATGTATGTGTGTATGTTCGTATAAGCTCCGGCAGTTTCGATCCATTATGCGCCAAATTCACGTGGAAGGTGCATGAGGATACCGGACGGGTACACCCCTATATTGGACGAACGAAAAATCCCGTTCAGAAAAGCTGTGCTCTAAAAATCACGAAAATGTTCTCGGTGTCTATGATATAAATTACCATTGTTTGTACGCGGTTTACTAGGCGGCGAGTATGCGTGGTGCGTTGCGAAGGGTGGTTACGGCGTGGCAACGGACGATTTACGCGTAAGACGCTAAATGCGGTACGCAAATAACAGACAGGTCCCTATAATAATAGTGCACATAGTGTGGCGGAAAGAAAGCGAAAGCGAAGGGAAAGCAAAAAATGGTCAAGAAGAAGCCATGTTTTCCGCTTGATGGTCGTAGTATGGATTACTACGGTTACGCCAAAGAGTTTTGATAAGAAAAAAAAAAATAAAATTACAGATATTTCAGATATGAAATATGAGTTTTATTTTTAGGAAAATAGGAACTAATAGGCATACAGGAGACGGAAGCGGATATGATGCAAACTACGAGGAATAGAAAATACGATTACCGGGTTGTTGGACGGGCGGGGGGGGCGGGGGTGGTGGGGGGGGGGGGGGGTGCATTCTACGGGATATATCGGAGTTTGAGGAGTTATGAGACAATATGTGGCAATACGGGAACTACGGCCTACCCCACTGGGGTACTTTTGAAAAAAAAAGGACAAGGAAAATTAGGGATAAATATGAAGTTTTATCATTTAAAAAAAAATTACGGAGAAAAAGAAAAATTTAAAATATTACACTACGGAAAGTTGACTCACAGGATTAAATATTAACGTTGGACGTTCCTTAGAAAGCGGGTAAACTACTTGAGCTATAGGATATGGTAGGTACGGGGAATTTGAATTTACTAAAAAGTGTTAAAACTACAAAATTTGGCCGACGTCGGATGAGTTCATAAGGCCAGGGTTACGGGTTTGTTGCGGTGGTCTCGCCCTAGTGTGTCACTTCTTCAGTGTGATTCGCCCGACGTTTAGCTAGGGACATCAGAGTGGTCAGAGATAGGTAGAGCTAGGATGCCGCTACGAGCAGATGGGATCACCAATCGCGGGAGCCCGCGCGAAGCGCGGGCCTCCCGCTAGTTCTATATTGACCAAGCCATATGCTATTGACGTTTACGAAATTATTTTACTGGGGTAAGTATACTTTGAGTTCCCCCACCCCCACCACACTTCATCAATGTTAGAGTACACCAACATATTTTTGCCTAATTAAAAATTAAATATATTCACTTATATCATAAAGTATGTGCCATTAATTTTGGGTATATAGTTATGTGTATAAATCACAGCCTTAGTGCTATCTACTACAGATGATATAAAAACAGTTGCTTGATATGAGAAAGACTAAAGTAATCGCTGATTAACATTTTACAGATCATATAAATTAACCCTTGTAAAAACGCGCGTGTTCACTGTTTCCATGAGCTTAATGAGCAATAAGTAAATGGAAATAAATAATATAATAACAAATAAATCAATAATAAATAAATAACATAAAATAAAGAATAAATAAATAATTCAATTTATACTATGAAAATATATTGCTATTGACGTTACTGAATTATTTGACTGGGGTAAATATACATTGAGCCCCCCCCCCCCCCGATCAATGTTGAGGGAACACAAAATATATTTTTTGCGTATTAAATGACATTAATGAAATTATTTTAATGAGAATTATACATTGAGCTTCCCACCCTCCACCCCACCAATGTTGGAGAATGAGATTACATACAAAGTACATTTTCCGGTATGTTAATGACATTTTGAGTTTATTTCACTCTGAGGAAATATGCATTGAGCCTGCGAATTCCCCCAGCACCGATATATTGATAGCCTATATGCAGGCATAAGTGAAAGGTTAAAATTGGCAACGCGTGGTAACTGCATGCCTTACATCACCTTCTTAGTATGATTTAGTGCTTCACATTGTATGGGGAGGGGAGGGGTGTGTACGTGGGGTGATGTTACCAAATAGGCAGCGCCATAAGTAGAAGGGGAAGTATTGAGCAAAGCGTGCTACTGCATGCTTACATCAGCTTATAGTATGATTAGTGCTTCAACATTGTACGGGTGGAGGGGAGGGTGTACGTTGGGGTGATGTTACCAATAGTCCTATTTGCAGAGTCATAAGTGGAAGGTAAAGCATTGAGCAAAGAGTGTTTCAGGTTCTCTCTAAATGCAAAAGAGTGAACTTCACCCTTATTGCTTACGACAGGGGCTGAGACAGAAGCGAGACAAGGCAAAGAAGAAATTCCTCATTGATAGAACCAAAACCATTCATGAGCGCATGGCGGAATCTCAATGCAAGTCTGAATTGAATCATATAAATTATGAACTGGCCAAACTCAAACAAAACAGATGGATGACTGAATGAAAGTTGCAGAGAGAAGGGTTGAATGTAAGTACAAACGTGGAAAATTATTCACGAAATCTCTGTCAGGATAGAAGATCTCACCCAAAGTCAAGAAAAGGGATGGTACAGCCCCATCAAGTGAAAAAAGAACTTCTTGAGGAGTGGCGGCAATACTTGAGCTCTCTACTCAACAACGATAATGGTTCACCAACATCTGATCTACCTTCTTGTGTATCAGGACCTTGCCTATATGCCAAGCCCACCTCCTCGAGAAACCGAACGGCAATTAAGAAATGAAAAACAACAGGGGCAGCTGGAGGGGACAGTGCAATAACATCAGAGCACTCCAGAGTGGTGGGGAGGTATGTGCAGGTATCACAAGTTGTGCGTTGAGTTTTCACCACTCTACCACCCCCCGACCGAAAAGTGGATCAATAACATCATTGGTGTTGCCTAAGAAAGCGACCTAAGCTGCATGAATAATTAGAGAGGAATTACCTTGATGGCAGTGGCAGCAAAAAGTCTACACAAAAATCCTGTTAACAAGACTACGAGAGCATGTTGATCCTACACTAAGATCCAACCAAGCTGGTTTCGCCCAGGTAGAAGCTATGCACAGCGGTAATCCTAAGGAGAATCATGGAGGCTTTCAGAGTTATGCAACTCCCACTCACTATCACCTTCATCGATTTTAAGAAAAGAAAGCATTTGAACTCGATCAACAGGACGGTCCAGGTTCTCGGTCTTCGGCACTATGGTATCCAACATGTTGGTGGTAAAAGCCATAGGGGTTCTCTACAGCAATTCCAAAAGCACTGTTATGGTAGATGGAATATATGGAGCCTTTCCTCGTTTCAACAGGGGTACTTCAGGAGATGTACATTAGCTCCCTTATTTTCATTGTGCTGATCGACTACTTGCGGCAAAAGGCACTAAAGATACCAGATTACAGATTGATGACACATCCACGTAAGTTCCAGGAGGTATACAGCCAAAGTCTTTAAACGACCTAGATTCGCTGACGATATCGCCTACTGGAGTCTTCAATCCCCAGAGCTCAGGCCACAGTTATTCAGAACAGCAGCTGCAGCTGATGAAGAACTGGGCCGGGCCTTCTCATCAGTGTGCAAAAGACAGAGTACATGACTACCACTGCAACCCACTCCACTGCTTAAAGTTATGGCGAGGCATCATCCAGTCTCCGACTGCAAATTATTCTTGGTTGTATGATGCTTCCAGTTCTAAGACTTAACAGACGAAAAAGCATTGCCTGGGCAGGGGGCATTTGGAAGTTGGGTGCATATGGAGACGTCAAAGTATACAAATCGAAAATGAAGTACAGCCTCTTCAACACAACATGGTGACAGTATTTTGTATGGCTGCGAATCTTGGGTGCTGCTGACACAAACCATTGGGAGAGTAAGGTCATTCTTTCGCAAACCATGTTGCTACAGAATCATGATGAACGTCAAGCGCATTGATCGTGTCCCAAATGAAACCAATCTGCTGCGACAGGTACGGAGCAGCCTCTGATAAACCGAGTAAGATTGAGAAAGCTTACTTTTCTTGGTCATATTCTAAGGATGCCAGAGCGAGAGCCTAGTAGGTTATATGCTTTCTTACACCCAACACATGGCAAGAGGAAGCCAGGCTGACAGAGAAACCTCTTTAGCTTCTCCTATATCCAAAAAGACTCTTGGGGGGACACAAACAACATGTTGCAACCAAAGGCCATCTCCAACTTGGCCCCAAACAGAAGTGACTGGAGGAAAACTTGCGATCGCCTGCTGAGCAGTCGACTGATGATGACAACAGGGCTCACTCTAAAAAGTTGAAATTTCACAGGCTTTCAAAGAATACTTTTTGGGTCAAATGTACTCTTGATATTTAACAAATGATATAATTTGTCAATTATCAAGATCAAATGTGGACCAAAAAAGTGTTCTTTGTAAGGTATGAAATTTCACTCTTATTCGAGTGGGCCCTGCAGTCACTCCAAAGAGTGAAATTCACTCTTTTGCATTTTAGAGAGTAAGGCAGCTTCAAAATAAAACTACAAACAAAAAAACATAAACCAAATAAACATTCTCGGCATGCGATATGCGTTCAAAATTAAAACAAAGTAGTCCAAAATGTTGGTCATGAACATTAAACTTATTTCAATCACAAGGGTCGCTACAATACTATCATAAAATGAAGATCACGTCGATATATAACCAAACCAGCTACGATTATGGTGGCGCACAATATTGATCTTATGATAGGCAAACTTTCACTGGCTAGCTAGGGTTTGTATATGTCAACATTCCGAGAGTTCTACTGGACCACTGAAATTATATTTTCTATACTGGAAAATGCTTATAACGTTGCCGTTAAGAAAAATGCATGGGGCACAATATTTGCCGGTGTATCATTAGGCCAGAAATGGACGTTATTAACCTAGAAAACGCGCCCAAATCACCAAAATCGGGTATCATTTCGTATTGAAAGGAGGGTTTTTACCCCCAGTTTGACGTATTTCCGACTAAATGGGACATTATATATTAACTGTTTTTGATATTTAGTTGGAGTAAGTACTCGTTAGGTATCCTGAAATGATTGGGGCACAGTCCAAATCGAATGGATTTCATTCCATTTCAAACATTAGAAAGAAAAATCAATGAAAAAATGCCAGTTAAAAACGTTCCATACGGTAAGTGGCCAAGGGGGGGGGGGTCCATAGTACCCAACATGTGATTTTTTTTCGGATTTTGGTTATGAATTCAAATTTTCAAGGAGTTTTTTGCTAATGTCTGTTATGAATTACGCTTCTCTGATACCAAAAAAATAATCCCAACAGATTCCTTTAGAACATTTAGGTTGGGTCCCTTGGACCCCCCCCCCCCTTGTGGCCTAACGGAAGTGAAATAATCAAGATATTTACTAATAAAAAATTGAAAAGTAATTAAATCTTGGGATTTATTTGCTTTAGATATATATCTTAGGAGGCCAATAATTAATAATTAATAAATACTTCAATCAAATTAACTTTTATATTGATGATAGTCAATTTTAATTTTGTCATGGACACGTGCTCTACTGTGTAAGTCTATGAGAAAGACCAAGGTGAATTTGGTTTGGTTCTGAGAAAAATACAAGATGTATAGAAATTGGCGATATTTGCAATAATTATTTTAATTGGTTGATCTTAGAGTAGATATAATGACTTATTTTGGTTCAAAACCTTATATTGGAGGTTGATGAAGAGGTTTTCTTTTTTTTTCTGAAATGTGCGCAAACCAATCTTTTCGGAGAGGTTGACAGTTAATTAGCCTGTCATAGGTCAAAGTCGGATTTCATTTTATTGTGGATGTGGTTATTACCGTGATCCCCATGTACGTGTGGTAGTGTCTGATTCAAACTCCCATGGGAAAGTGGTATCTGGGTTGGGTCCCTTAGAACCCTCCACCCGGGCACTAACGGAGGTTAATGTAAAGGGCCCTTGGGCCCGTCGCTAAATGCCTCGTCCCCAGAACCCCGATTTTACCGGAAATGCTCAAAATTGTGGAAATCAAAAGGACGCTATATAGTCTTAGTATTTTCTCATTTATCCCATGTGCAGGCCCGTAACCAGTTTTTTTTTTTTTTTTTTTAAGTTGTTGATTTTTTTTCAAAAGGGACTTTTCATCAAAACTACAAAGGGGGAAATTTGGCAAATTAAAAGTGGACTTTTTACCGAAATGTTGAATTTTTTTCGACAAAAAAACCCCATATCCAAAATCTTTAGTTTCGTCTCTTTTTTTTACATTTTCTTTGGGGGGGGGGGCAGGGGAATGGGGGACTTCTTGAAAATTTGGTGCTTGGTGGGGGGGGGCGTCCGCCCCCACCGCCTCCCCTGGTTAAGGGTCTGTTTGGAAGTTATGAGCAAAAATGTAGGCCTACTTCATTTGGTCGAAATAGTAATTTTATACAGTACTCTATGGCTCACAAAATCATGGTCTGCCCTTAAGACCACTACAGTGATTTGAAAAATATTTGAAAATTTGCAGGAACAGGAATAGCATTCAAAGTGAAGGATAAGTCTGTAGAATTCTCATAAGTTTACCCGTTCCGCTTGTAGAAGACTTGACAGAAAAGGAATAAAAACGTTCAGTGTTCCAAGATACGATTCTCCGGTCAATTACGTTGTTGTCTTAAGTGTCCGTACGGGTAGTAATGACTAAAATATCCGATTCTATCCTTATTAGGTTGCTTATGGTCTATCATTTGGCAGGGTATGTTAGGATACTATACTATACCTGTTGCATACATGCAAAAATCTGTTTGCTGATTTTTTCGATTTGCTGATAGTAGCAACATCCACTGATAGTGTCCAAACTTTCAAAGCGTAAAATTGGTACGATGTTAACCCCGCTACCAATTGTGAAAAGTTGTTGGTTTTACGAGCATGAGACATCCAGAAAAAAAATTAAAAAAATATAAAAAAAAGTGGAACTGTATGGACCTCATAGTGTGTTTTTTTACACGAAGTTGTTTACCTGAAAACAGAGAGTAGTGCATTGGAGAGGGCACATATTGTATATTTCTAAAACAGCAGGGCGCAAATTAAAAAACCTCGCATAGGTCATAGCTTATTTGTGAAAAAAAAAGCATAGCACAAGGGTTTGGCCAACCTTAAAGCAGATGAGGACGAAGTTTGTTTGGATATTAAAATGCAATATAACAGTATAAACAGCTGGAAGATGACGCAGAGGGCTCACTTCACCTTGCGAATTGCACCAGGGAACCACCGATCAAACCAGACGATGGTGGCCAAGCCTCATTCAGTATATCAACTCACACCAAATAGCTCCAAATTAATCAAAATTTAAAGAAGAGATGGAAGGACAACATTAGACCTGAGTGTGGCCAAATAATTTAGTGGGTATTATATAGCACACCCCTGAAATAAATTTCTAATCAATGTCTTTATATCAGAAAAATGCGTATAAAAGGATTAGCTATGTTCATAAATTTAAAAAATTGTCCCACGTGCCATTTTTAGGTAAATTTATGGAAATTATGATCGCCATTACAGAAAAAAATGGTTTTCACCGTATCGCAATTAACAACAAGAAACAAAAATTGTTCTTCTAGAGCCGTGCATTATGAGCTATTATGACCGCTTGCCATGCATATTTGTATTGTTCTTTTGCTTCTGATCCAATATGTTTGGCAACATGGCCGCCTCAAAGATTTAACTTAAAACGCCAATGCTCACCATTTTTTCTGATGTGACCGTACTAAAGTTAGTGGAAATATCAATTTTCAGTGTAAACAACCATATTTTAGTGTCATTTCGTAAAAAAAGTGGAAAACCGCCCTCCCTTGGCCTCACTTTTCACAGGCCACTGCTACGAGAAAGTAATAATTAATTTTAAGGGGACTGATGCTAATAACTCAAAAGGGGAGACTATTAAAAATTTTAACAAAATGTCAGTACAAGCAAAATCATCTGAACAACTCTGCCAAATGGCGTTTTAATTGAAGAAACAAAAATTCCGGGGGGGGGGGGGGTTTTTTTTTTTTTTTTTTTTTTTTGGTCGAGTATACCCATGCTCGTTCCAAAAAAAAGCGGGACTAGCTGCAAATGCGGGAATACCGTATAGGGGTATTACATTCACGATAATTTAAGTTCTAGTCCCGCTAGAATATCAAATTCAGATGTGATTGTGACTTGTTCAATGATACAAGGGGAAAAATGAACCTAAACATATCAGCAAAATAACCCTGAGTGTGTATAGTTTCTTGCAGTATATACACAAGTGTCGTTTTTTTTTTGTACATTGGTTATTTTACAGGGTATATCTTGTATTCACGTATTGAGAACAGGTCCCGAAAGGGGTATATAACTTCATTGTTCCCTTTAGGGGTATATTTTCACTGAAACTTGTATAATTTCACCAAAAACTTGTCCCGTTGTAGGGGTATATTTTCACAATATGCTCAGGAGCATATCCACACTGCAAAAACTGGAGTGTTAAAGGCTGACTCAGAGATTTCCCGAGGAGGGCGCCCTCAATTTTCAAACAAATTGTGTTTTTTGTATATACATAATGCTTGTCCATATACTAAACACTGTGTGAAATAGCCAAGCTCAATCGAAGTCCTTCATATAGAAAATCGCAACTTTGTTATAAATTTCCGGATCCGGAAATTTAGTTATACACAGTATCCTATGGCACCGTATACTACACATAAATGTTTGCTGCATGCAAACGAAAAATCCGATACATCTCAAAGTTTGGAATTGGGCATTTTAGGTAACTATCTTTAGTTCTAGTTGACTATTTTCAATAAATACACAAAAAATTATATTTCAAATTAATACCATCCTGAAATCAATATGGGACCGCACCCACTGATCATAGATTTACACCATGTTAGTGTTAATATTAACACCAATTTTGGTGTTAAAATGTATGATATGACACTTCTTAATGTTAATTTTACACAACATATGGTGTTCATCATTTTTCTAACATTGTCGGTGCCAAATTTACACTAATTGTGTTAGTTTAACACTCTCCTGGAATCAATACGGGGCTGCCTGCACCCTCTGGTGTTAATTAACACCAAACTTTGGTGCAGCTTTGGTGTTAACATTTATACTTATAACGTCTGATATTTTAATAGAAAATGTTGGATTTTATTATTGTTCGCTTCTATCTGCTATTTTTATTATTTTTATTATTATTTTTATTATTGTTCGCTTCTATCTACAAACTGCTAGCAGCTTACCTCAAATATTTCATAAGCAGTGGCGGAGCCAGGATTTTGTTGACGAGGGGGCACAAATTTGTGACTGTACCGGACACGTGTATTGTACCGACACAATATTTTTCAACGTCAAGCGCATTGATTGTATCCCAAAATGCCAAAATCTATGCTGATACAGGTACGGAGGCATCTGATAAACCGAGTAAGACTGAAACAGCTTACTTTTCTTGGTCATAATCTAAGGATGCCCAGAGGGGAGGAGAGCCTAGTAGGTTATAGCTTTCTTACACCAACAAGGCAAGAGGAAGCCAGGCCGCCAGGGAAGAACATCATATCCTCCTATATCCAAAGCATCTATTGGGGGGACACAAACAACCCATGTTGCATCCAAACCAAAAGGCCATCTCCAACTTGGACCAAAACAGAAGTGACTGAAGGAAACTTGCGATCGCCAGCTGCGCAGTCGACTGAGATGTTGATCAACAGGTTGCTCACTCTAAAAAGATTGAAATTTCACAGCTTTCAAAGAATACTTTTTGAGGTCAAATTTACTCTTGATAATTTAACAAATGATATCATTTTGTCAATTATCAAGATCAAATTTGAGCCCAAAAAGTTGTTATTTTTAAGGTAAGAAATTTCACTCTTATTCGAGTGGGCCCTGCAGCACTCCAAAAGATGAAAATTCACTCTTTTGCATTAGAGAGGTAAGGCAGCTTCCAACACAAACAAAAAAAAATTCAACTACAAAAACAAAAAACATATAAACAAAAAAGACATTCCTGATTGCGATATGCGTTCTACTGTTATACGTCTGTTATTTTAATAGAAAATGTTGGATTTTATTATTGTTCGCTTCTATCTGCTATTTTTATTATTTTATTATTATTTATTAGTGTTCGCTTCTATCTACAACGCTAGCAGCTTATCCTAAATATTTCATAAGCCGTTGTGACGGAGCCACGCACTTTTGTTGACGCGGTGGCACCAAATTTGTGAATGTACCACACGTGTAATGTACCGACAAAATATTTTTTCCCGCTCGCTACGCTCGCGCGGTTTGACCCAAAGTTTTTATTATACCGTCGCTCCAAATGTCTGAAACGGTGGGGGGGGGGAATTCCTGTCAAAGCAAGATACTAAAGGTAGGAGAATTGACAATTTAAGCATTATTAGTAACAATTTTTCATGAACTCTATTCAGCACACCGCACTCAAAAAACATCTACAGCTTTTTAAACAATGTACGACGACGGTTATGTACCGACAAAACATCTCCGTCGGGGGGGGGGCACGTGCCCCCCTTCCCCCCTCTGGCTACCCACTGTTCAATAATCCTCATAATCAGACACCAAAGCGCATTTAAAATTGTGCAGCAACTCCTAAATTCAACACCACCAGAACTAACACCGACAAGCTTACACTTAAAATTTACACCCCATATGTGCTCCTGGAGCATTATTTTGACTTAAATTTCTCCATATTATTTATGTTCAGGAGCATAGTTAAATATACTCCTGGAACATTTTGTTTTCTTATTTTTTGTTTTTTTGTTTTGTTTTGTATTCTCATCCAATAAGGCGAGCGAATAAAATTCAAGTTTAGACCTTCTGGTATAATGAAGTCGTTACTCTGAGTTCCACCCTCAGTTCCTCGTCAGACGAATGATGGAATATTTTTTTCCAAGATTATTTCTGCTCCGGTAAAATATGCGCAGGTCCTTGTTCCCCCTTTGTCTCTGGTAACATAATTTCGGTTCAAATCCTTTGGAAGCGCACTTCCCGACGGCCACGGTCTGGGAAAAAGTGATTTTCATCATGGACGAAGAACCCCGGGAGAAGAACTACTTGAATCACGGAAATGATCTATAAATTGCAAGCTTTACTGCCCGGTTTTGAGTATCTTTTTCTTAGCTTAATTGATAGCCGATATTTATTTATTTTGGTGAATTTTGGGATAAAATATCCTTCATCGTCAGATCCAGCATATCAGACTGTGCACATTTTGTCTCAAAAGCTGCTTATTTTACATCCCTTTCTGAAATCGACCATTCCTTGCCCAGTTTATTATGTATCTTTGCATCAATTTGGATCGATCATTGATTCACATTGATGAAAGAAGAAAGAGGGGAAAGGAGGAAAGAGGTACAGAAGTGAAGTGAGACGAAGATGTTTGTTGTAGTCTGCAGTACAATTAGTAATTTTGCACTCTTGTTGTAACCATCGCAAAGGTTAAGGATGAAATGTCTGATTGAATTAATTTCGTTCGTGTCTGGCAGGGGCAGCACAGAAAGAGAAAGCAAGATGCGATGAAGCTGTGGGCAAATCGAGACGGGACGTTGCAATGCACAGAACCGATCATCATGGCATGACAGTACAATGTGCATGTCGTAATACAAAACCGGTACAGAGCATGGGACAAGGTTCGTGCGGCCAACTGCAAGGCATATCGAAGATAGAAGGTAAATAAATCCAAAGCTCACCCACATGATTATGTCCGCCAATGGATAGTTACTAACATTGTGATACTAGGTCCAGACTCGGTATGATTCATGAAACTTTTGCCAAAATTATTAGACTAGTTTCAGTTTAAAGAAAATGTGTTGTCTGTGAATGTGGTGGTGAATGATTGGCCATGGCACTTAGTCTTAGACTTTAAAATTACCTAGATTCCTGTAATTTGATTCTCAATTGGAAAAATATTGTGAAAGATGATCTGGGGTTAATAACATTTGAAAGACCATATTTTGAAAATAGCGTATCATGGGTGATAGTTATTTTCACAAGATTTCAGTGGCTTTGTACTTAAAAGGTGGGTACCCAATCCACATCCCTCCCCCCCACTTTGCCTCCATTAAAATGAGATTTAAGTGTAAGAAGGCAAGGTCATATTTTCTCATTACCCCAGTGAAATTTAGGCCTGGAAATGGTTCGTTTTTATCTTATGAACAAAACCATCTCCAAAAACACCTGTTCTTTGGCCACATTTTGCTAGAGAATTTGTTTTACTATCCTAAATATGACTCATCTATTTGAGAGTTGCAATAAGAGATTTTACATCTACAGGTGTCCTTAATATCAAAAGCCCTGATTTTGGCAGTGCTGATTAGACAGCTTTCCTTCAAAAAATATCTCAGAAGAAAAAACTAGAATTATTCTGTGGTACAAAAAATGTGAAATTCTCATAATAGTAAATTTTAACCTAAAGGTGTATAATGAAAATGGAAAATTTTCACTCTTAATTAGTACATTGCTGTAGGGACACATACAAAATAGGAATCTGTTCTTGACCTAATTTTCTATATAAATTACTATGAAAAATGGATACCTTGAAACGTATGCACTTTTAACTCAAAATTGTAATCAGCTTGTTTTGGTGGTATGCTTCCATGTGAGGGAGAAGAAAACACAAAAATAGGACCATGATCGGGTCACCCAACCTTTGAAATTAAGGTAACCAATGAAATAACCACATGAAAACCTTAACTCTGAAGGCAAAAGAAAAAACAGACCATAGGTCTGATTTACAGTAGATTTGAACATTAATGCCCAAGCTCAACACATCAGGTGAGGATGGCAAAAAATACAAATTTTAGCTGTCGCCATTGGTTTAACAAGTAAAAGCGAAACGAAATCTTGACAAAATATTCTGAAATGTTATATGTTGTCAAGGAATATTTCATATTCCACAAAACCTTTGGAGCTGAAGAATCACTCCCTGGGTTATTTCTGAATTTTGTTGTATCGTAGTGGGTCATGGGAACACCCATGGACCAACTGCACATCAAAGCACCTAAATTGGTTGTGGTTTGCACTTCGTTATTCGCTGTAGATTTTTTTGATATTTTGGGGTGAGTTGCTATATGAATGAGGCTTGGCCGTCATGTCTGGAAACATACTGGTCCTGTGGATTGTCCCTCAAGGGACAAAGCGAGACCCATAATAATAAACAAATCAGAAGTTTGTGCAAGCTGACTGTAGTACAAGCGAAATAGCTTAAAGTCCTCTCCTAGTTCGATGTGTATTCATGAATTGGGCTATTGCTGTGTGATGTTTATTGACATTATTGAATGCATAGCATTATATATGCATGAGAAAGTTGGCAGGGTGTTTGATATATTCATGGTTACTTTGAGGTTAAGTCCGGGTTACGGCACATTATGCTGATTAGAAAAAAAAAATCAAATGGTACCTGTATTATAGCAAATCCTGAATACGGTGGTAAGACTTTTGGTTACAAGACAGGAGGTGTAGCATTGAGAAAATTAAACTGAAAGGTCTGAGTTAGAAGCTATATGTAGAAGGGAAATGGCAAAGTAGCACAAAATGGAAATTGGGGTACAACTCAAAAGGGTAAAAAAAAAAAAAAAAAAAAAAAAAAAAAAAAAATGGGTAAACTATAAATTGAAAAGAATTACTGGTCATTACGAGTGAGGCCTACATTGCTGCAATTCCCAGGGTTTGAAAATGCTTGATCCCCAAGTCATCTCGTTTTCTATGGTAATTCATGAACTTGCAGTTCATAGATTATCCTAAAATTTTATTCTGGTCATTGTGTGAAAATGGTTTTGGTATTCTGGATGACACTTTAGTCTCAAGCCCAGACTTCCATTTCAAAATTGAAGGTGTATACCGATCCTCAGTCTCTACCCACCACTCACACCATCAAAGCCGAAATTTTTGTATCATAGAAAAGTTTGATTTATATCACTTTGTCTGCAAAGTATGTAATCAAACATTTTCCCATTGTGCATAAAATGGGGTTATTGTTAACGGAATTATGTACAGTAGTCCATGGGCCTGGGTTGTCTATCTCATTATTTGCTTGGCGGGGATAGGGTTTGTCTCTTATGGTCATTTTGGGGAAGATTGATGCTTAGGCATTGTAACAAATGTTAATTTTGTTGTAAGAATAGGGATAAAATGTGGCAAGAAGGGGAACAATTGCTGATGTTCTGGAAAAAATAGACAACCTTTGCTATGGGGGCTGGTGCAATAATACACACAATCACAATTACTGCAATGTTTTCATGAACGTAGCCAGGGGGTGGGTGCGGAGGGAGTGCACACCCCAGGGGTCTTACCCCCAAAGAGAAAAAAAAAGGGAATTGCAAATAATATGGCTCCAAATTAAAAAAAAAAAAGAGAATTCTATGTTCCTAATTCTTGAAAAACATATATTTTCTTGCCTGTGACCCTGTTGGCCGTCGAGGGCCTAAGCACCCCCGGCCCTGCTGCCATATGATCATCTCAAGATCTGGCTCCCTGGGGGGCAGATTCTGGCAATGCGCATGGTTATGATGGACCTAGTATATCAGATTCAATTGAAATTTTGGAATTACGGTATGTTGGTGATGACCTTTCACATGCAACAGGGAAAACGATATGTTTTAATTGGGTGGAGCACTCTTTGAAGGTCTTCATGTTATTTTAACATCTTTGAAATTGTTTCTGCTTGATTTTTTTCATTACTTAGGATGAACTTAGTACAACTACATGACCGTGAGCAAACAAAAAAATGGGTAGGGCTCGTAAAATGTTTTTGGTTACTCTAGTCAGAAACACTGAGATTCTGGAAGAAAAGTCCCTCTTCAACAGTTCAAATGAATAGTATTGCTAGGCCTTTTAGAGACAAATTACTTGTACAATGCATGAATAATTAAAGTTGTTCAACCTTGCGTGATAGCTCATGATTATTCCTTGCATCAGTGATTCCTTTGAATTCATATAATGACATGCACCAATCACCATCGGGGGCGGATCCATGAATTCTCAATAGGGGGGGCGCCCGTCACTATTCGCTTTTTTCACTCGGTTCGAAATTCTGAAGAGCGGGGGGGGGGGGGGGAAAAAAAAAAAAAAAAAAAAGCGTATGTCCTACATAATAGACCTTTTCATACCATTTACACAGTGCTTTGGATAAGTTGATCCACTCAGGCATGACATAGTATGCACGTAGATTTACGACTGAGTTTCGCGGACGAACCCCAGAGCACCAAACATCACAACAAAGAAAATTACCCCCCTGCTCTTCAGAATTTCAAACCGAGTGAAACAAATTGTGTCCCCAAGGGCGCCCACAAAAGGTCATTTTCCTAGATGCGCCCTGTGCGGCAAAAGGCACTTTTCTACATCTACAAGGCGCCCGGCGCCCTTTGGTTTGCAAAAAATAGGGGGGGGCGCGCACCGGGTGTGCCCCCCCTAAATCCGCGTATGACCATATATGTATCTTGATTTAAAAAAAATAGAATTGCAGGCCTGGGTATTTTGTGATTCATAGCATAGTATAGCATTATCACAGGGGTGTAGAAAGTGGGTGTGATGAGCTGTATTTGCACCCCCAATGCCACTGAAGACAACTTTCTCATTGTGATTCTCAATACGATGTACCATCAATGCTTGTCTTGTAGAGGTGACGCTTTCCCAATGCATCATGGGAAAAAGTCAACTTCCAGAGCTATTACCCTGAAACATGTCACTGTTCATTTAGTTTGTCAATATATAGTGTGAGTGCACACTAAACAGAAATAATTATGTCTTTAGGAATGCAAGATGAAGTGTACACTCCCCTTTTTTAATGTGACATTTCGTGATTCTAGCACCTTGATTTGTGTTTATGCCATGGCTTTCTAGATACCCTGGCCTTAAGGTGGAAATACCCCTTCAGAAGGCTAAAAATAGAAACTGCAAAATGAAATTGAGGAAAAAATACCTTTCTATTACTTTTTGTTTGACAACAATCGGAGCTTCAGTTCAAAAGTTAAGGTCGAAAATGTAACTTCGCAAATTGACATTTCTTATTATTGTATTTTATTGTTTTCTCAAGCTGCGAGCCTGCGATATTTATACTATTTAGGCCAAAAGTTCAGCTGATGTAAAAATATCAACTTTTTTGTGTAAGTTGAGGATGAGGCTTTGGACGAAATGCCCCAAATGTAGTATGGACAAAGGCTTAAAGTACAGCAATATCACTCGTCCATATCGAGAGTGAAATACTCTTGAACCTTGCATTTCACTCTTTGAAAAAATAATCTAAGAGTGAGACACTTTCAATTTTCTGTTTAGTGGCACATGAGTTTAAGTTTCACTATTCAGATTTGAAATTTCACTCTTTGAAATTTTGCCCCAAGAGTGCATTAATCTTGAGAAAAAAATGTGAGTGAAATTCTGAAGTATTAATGTCTACACATTGTGTATGATTGATATCAAATGATATATTGTGTTGGCAAATCGAATGTGAAATGCATTTACTTACACTCACTGTACATCTTTTACAGCCTT
This sequence comes from Ophioderma brevispina, assembly GCA_023653785.1. Lineage (NCBI taxonomy): Eukaryota > Metazoa > Echinodermata > Ophiuroidea > Amphilepidida > Ophiodermatidae > Ophioderma > Ophioderma brevispina. The sequence goes on from JAMKCH010064652.1 coordinate 48,319, forward strand.
TGAATCCAGAGGAAGTTTGTATAGGAAAGGTGCAGTATGGACCCATCATTAGAGAGATTATGGAAAGTCAATTGCATTGAAAAGCTGAAAAATCTTAATGGTTGTTAATGTGCAATGCTTACATTCTTAATACTCTATCAAATACAATTGGATTTCTAGAAAACTGATGGTAGGTTAAAAGTGCAAGAGTATCTTGGTTTAAACCATTGTCTTACTGATGGAGGTTAAAAGTGCAAGAGTATCTTGGTTTTTTAACCCAGTTTACTGGTGGTGGGGGGGTATTTGGGTGTGGGGTAGGGGGTGGTACTACCTGCATTGAACTTTCTTCCAGTGCACTTAAATGCCAAAAAATGCAAAAAACTCAAAAATTAAAAAAAAAATTTCTCATCCTTTCCGGTAATTTTTTTAGCAAAAAAAAAATCGTGAACGTTATGATGACAAAGTGGATGAGGCTGGGGTTGCAACCTTCGCATTTTAATTGTCCTTTTGTTAAAATATTTGCATAGTATGGCTTAAAAAGCAATAGAATTATAATAAAACCTGTCATTTTAGAGTGTTGAAAACCTCATGAAAATCTGTTAACTCCTACTTTTTAGTTTGTTTAAAATTGGATTTTTGCCAAATGACAGTGACAGGACTTTGATGACATTTGTGACACTATACTAGGTATGTGGCACTTATGTGGTCTATCAATGGAAGGGAAATAGCTTACACTAAAAAACTATCAAAATCATAAAATTATTGGGCACTTTATAAACAAAGGTAACCCCTTGGGAACGTGTTACAAAAAAAGGATTGGACAATGATACAATGTTGAGCATTATTCTAAAAGACCAAATAATGGAAACAAAATGATATACAAATGTTTATAATTAGGCAAAGTTGAGGTACTGTTTCATTGTCAACTTGGACCCATAAACTGAGAGATTTGATCACATGATGTTTTTTTTTCATTTAAATGCGTACTTGGTATTTTTCCACACACACCTTTGGACTTTTTGGCTGAGGTTTGTTTCCATTAACATGAGATGAGCAAATGTGTTTTGTTATGGTTACCAGAATCCTTGGTGCCAGCATTATGGGCATAAAAAAAAATGTGTCATATTAAATGGTTACATCAGCATTCAAGTACAAGTTGAATTCAGTTGTGTGTGTGTGACAAAAAGAATATTTGATGTTGCAAGCAGATAGTTGATTTTTCAAATTATAGAAAGCATGATCGACAAATTGACGTTTTACCATTGACCCTCAAAAGACCCCATTTAGCCTTATTATTACTCAAAGGATTCTATTAAAACGGCCCAATTTTTGAAGAGATCCCAACTTGAGAAACATTGCTACATATTTTATGTATTTAAAGGTACGTGGAGTTGTTTCATTTGAATTGTGTGTTACGATCAATATTGGATTCACAGTACTCCATTAACCGACTGTGTGTGTGATCTCTTAGGTGGGCTGGGGGTAGGGCTGTAAGTAGAGCACACGATGCCCATCAGACCATTATTATTTTGCAAGGGGCAATTTTTTTGGGATTGCTTTAATTCAGTAACTCCTTGGTCTCATTCCTGGTTAAAGCTTACCCTGTAAAAATCAACTCTTTCATGGTTTATTGGAAACAATTTTGTGCCGATTGGTGAATGTTGACTTTCAGAGATGATGAATCATGCCAGCAATTTACTAGCATTAGTTTTCTAAGAATTAAATTTTAAGTCTTGGAGCAAAATTCTCTAGAGTGAAATTGAAATCTGAATTTATGAGGAACCTAAACTTGAAGAGTAGACGTGACCCTTTGTATTTGTCTCAAAGGGTAAAAAAGTATTTAACTTGATATTGAGTAATCAAAATGACAGGATTACAGGACAATTCGGGGATGGATGCAATTGTGTGCTCCTGCTTGCGAAAAGGTATCACAAAACCTTTGTATGGATTCTGTAAAAGCAAAAATTAAATGGTACTTGAAAAGGACCTCAGTCTATTTGACTGCTGTTAAAAGTTGGGGGTGTAGTTGGCCACTTCCAACAAGTGTACAACCATTGCCAAAAATCTGATTGTTTACACCAAAAATGAAAAATGTAGTCTTATTAGAACTTTTTTTCCCATATTCTTAAATCAACAGCATGGCATGCATGTTATTGATTTAAATTGAATGAACCAAATAGAGCATATAGTGTGTCTTTGACAAAATTGGGAATGGTATTGTAATTGAACTGTAAATAACATGTTTTATTTTAAACATTTCATTAGAGCAACTTGAGTACCCAGTATTTGTATGGTTATTAAAAAAAAAAAAAAAAAAAAAAAAAAAAAAATAAAAATATTTGAAAATTTGCTAAAGTGAAAGATACGGCGTAGCATTGTGCGTACATTATCTTTCCAACTAAAGGAAAATGACAGAAAGAAAGAAACAGCAAGGTGTTCAAAGATTTGAAATCTCCAATTCAATACATGTTGTACAGGCAGAGAAATCTTCAGTTTAAACTGAATCAGTTTTGGGGGGCACACAAATACAATTTTTTATTATTCAGCTGATTTCGGGCATTTTGCTGGATTTAACATTGTTTTTTGAATTTTTTTCTTCTGATCATTTTTTCAAAACTAATGTGTGGTATATACCCTTGTCTTGTACTAAGTGTCCGTATGCACAGTACTGACTAAAATATCAATTTGTGCTTATTAGGTTGCTTTGGTCGAATCAGTTGCAGGGGAGGGATGTCGGAAATTTAAATTGTACTTGTGACAGACACATACAAAAATCAGATTGTGATGATATTTTCAGTTTGTGATTAGCAAGTCCTGATAGTTCCTTTAATTCATGATGGTAAAATTTTTTTTACTGTGTGTGTTTATTTTAGGGTGTTAGAGTACTACATCCAAATGAAAAATATGTTTCATTTCAGACTTTGGGAATTAGCATTGTGGTGACTATCTTTAGTTTTGTTTGATATTTGTAATTGCACACAACAAAATAACTGCTTGAGTTCAGCCTTTAAAGCCAGAATCACATTGAACTTAATAAAAAATGGTACAATGACATAATATAATTAAAATTGACTTGTTGTTTTTCCATTTCTCAGCATTTTTTTGTGAGCTAAGCTGTCATGTAAACTCAAGTTTTTTAAAACCCCTAAACAAATTTGTCAGGGTACAATGCTCTAGAATACTGCATTGAAATGGGTTTTTCGTTATATGATATTGGGCAATGGTCAAATTGGTCAAAACATGCAGTTTTTATGAGCTGCATCAAAATCAATTGCAAATTACAATCTTAGCCAAAATACGTTGGAACACGACTGCTCCTTTTGCCCGGATTATTTACCGTATTCTCTTAAAAAGATATATAGGGAAAAAATCATGTAAAACTGGGGTTGGGAGGCTTGGAGCATTCTCTGCCATGCACACCTCCCTATCCCCACCAAATTCAATGTGGGTCTTGTGGTGGCAAGAACAAAATTTCAGGATTCAACATTGTCCAGGGGGCGAGAGGGGGATTTGAAGTAGGCCTATAAAAGTATTCCAACACTTTTGCAGAGATTGTAGTCAAAGACTTCCAAAATTATTCTTAAAATTTGTTTTGCTCAAGACAAATTCATGGTATGCTTATTGTGAAAACACGTTGGGCTTATGGTGGAGTGCAGATGTGGAGGTCATTTGGGTTATAACTTAGGATCATTTACGGGGGTACTGCAAGAAGGCCCCATCGGCAATAGCTGCCATTTGTCAGTTGTGTTCGTATTAAGTGTTATACCTGAACAAAAAAATCTAAAATCACCTGGCAGCTATTGAAGATGGGGCCTTTTTGCCCTAAACCTTGATTGTTGTATATGTGGGTAGGCGAACAACACTGGTGGCACTAGACTTTTTTTTTGGGGGGGGGGGGGGAGAAAGAAGGAGGGCAAGTGAATATGGGGGGGGGGGCCAAAAAGTGCTATTTTGGGGTGAAATTTTTTTTTTTTTTTTTTAACATTTTTGGCCCAAGTTGCGTTGCTGATTTTTGCAAAATGTCATTTTTCTTCTGGCTGGGGAGGAGAAACAAACTGGAGGAAAGATAAAAACTGGTTGGTTCAATGTTTGTCTGCATAAGTACAGTGACAAATTCAAACTGGTATGACGTGAATCAAACAGGGGTTTTTTTGGGGGGGATGAGGCTACAATAAAAATACATACATACACCAGGGCTATGGGTATGTGAAAACAGGAAATACAGACAGGAAATCAATGCTAATTAAAGAACTGATCATGTGGTGCCTTATAGTCGGGCCCGCTATGTACACATAACATGTTACATTACGTCCTCATTGGCTCATGTAAACCAGAATGAACATTAGCTAATCTCTCATACTTAGTTGCAGATGATGATACTGTTACTTTTGTAACAGTATTGGTTACCATAAATGTTGGTTATTTGACATGATCAATATGCTAAGTTTCTGGGTAAGTGATCTATGTTTCAAAGTAAATTTTAGGTAATGCAAAATCATTTCATGGTAAAGTAGATTTCAGTCAAGTACCATAATGTCATCTAATGCACTTTTATTTATTGTTATCAAGGTTGGTTTTTTGGATTTTTGGGAAAAGGAAGGACCTTTTGTCACACTGATTTACTTACCACTGCGTCATGTAGTTATTGGGCCCCACAACATAGTCTGCAAATTAATATCCTTCATTTACACTTTTTATAATAAAACTGAGATTAGATTAAACCACAGTGTGGGGCCCTTCTTAATTACAGGCAGCATATTTTGTGTTGGTTTCATTTCTTATTTTGAAATTTACATTAACCTTAGAAGGTAAACAGTTATGCCAGAAGTACCTTATGAAATATTTTTTTTGGCCAGAAACCAAGTTATTAGAAATACAAGCACTCCAGAAGGGATCCCAGCTGTTAACATGGAACTCTTTCGATGAAGGGTAACCTAGCAACAAGTTTGCTTAGCAAGTCTTTTACACTCTTGACTCCAATAGGTAACTGACAGCTTCTTTAAACTAGCAGGAGATTGTTTTGGGAGTCAAGCCAGACTTGTTGTGATTATTTTCTCCCAGCTAGCGAGTTGCGCAATTGATGTAACTCATCAGGAGAGCTATTAAATGCAGACAGTAGGTTGCTGTCTGGACTTGATTTCATCCACTCATTGCCAGCCAGCCTGTCAGCCTGCTGACTCTTCAGAATGACTAGAAATGAGAACGCTTTGTACTTGGTGTTTGCCGTGCTGTCCTGTTCTGTGGACATGGTTATTTAGCATCCATACATAGGGGCAATCACAGATATGGAGGATATTCAGTCAGAAGAGGTGAGATGATACTAAATAAATAAAAATGACCAAGGATATGTCTAGTGTAGAAAATGTGTCACTGCTTCCTGCCAGATAAAAAACTTGAACAACTCCTAGACGATGACAACTGTGGCATTATGCTGCAAACGGGGGTCATGGGTATCAGATGAAAAAAAAGGGCGTCATTGGTATGAGACAGTCAAAAAGGAGGGGGGGGGTCATTGATTTGCACATGATGCGTACTCCATATGGGAGTGCCCTTGAGGCCTTTCCTTTGCTACATGAGTGCGCGTTGTTGATTGGTGATTACCCCTAGTGCTGCATCTGTAGGCGTGCGTGCTAGTTTACGAATGCGCGATGCATTGAAATGTATTAGAAGCATGGCTCGAAAAATGGGGGAATTGGGAAATCATTCTTGGGAAATGCAGGTGCCTCCCGGAAATCTGAGAAGATTGAAACTCAGTGTGTTTCGTTCGAGGAAGGCACTTTACCTCAATTTACTCCCCTATACCCAGGGTATTATAAAATGGGTACGGCATTATTCAATGCTTGGAAGGGAAACAGACTGCTGTAGAAGAGGTGTGGTGATCCCACTACAGCAACATTATAATTATATGGTGGAGTCTGGCCCAGTCGCTTCGAAAGGAGAGATGGGCACTCCGTTCCTGTGACAAAGGTCGTCCCCTTTACCCGTCCCCTTAAATGATGAAAGCTGACTTATACCTCTCCGACCTCATAGAAAGTTTACAAAATTAGAATATTCTCAGGGAAATATTTTTTTTTTGAGCGTGATTGGGTGCAGCTGTTCATTATGAAATGTGTTGTGGATGTGCAGAATTCAACAAGAGAGAAAAAAAAATTGCAAAATGACATGGATAAAAAAAAAACGTAATAATCTTAATTAAAACAAAGAGACAACGCCTCTTTTTTGCTTTTGTATTATTGTGCTGAATGCTGATCTTGTCTATCGTACCTTCTGTCGTGTCAAAACACGGTGGTTCTTAAATATGCTGTAGCCAGAGACGGGCTGCCTCACCGAATCTGGCAAGGTCCTTGTCCGTTTATTGCTGCTTGCTCCAACAACGAAGATGATCATTGTTGAGTGGATTAAACTCCATTGCGCAGTGGTTAGCCGCCCTTCACACAGAAAATGTGTTGAAATGCATGGGTGCATATTGTTAATATCCTGATGACCATTGTATGTCATGATTGAATCCCTAAAGGACCCACTTTTCTGGTTTCTATGGTAACATTCCACTGTCCATATTGTAACCAGTGAATTGGAGTTTCTGATTAAGGACTGTTTATGATTTCTGGAGGTGCCAATGATTAAGTTCACAATTTTTTTGCTTAACTTAATCTTACACAAAGATCTATAATAACATTAAGAGTAACATTTTCACGTTTAAGTTAGTGGGGGACACTATCAAAATGTCACAACAGTTCCCCTATATGATTTGTAATGCCTTTTGCTCACATTTACAAATCACATACATGATTTCTTTGAAGGTGAATGGACACGTCAACAAGGGGTGTTCCCAGAACCCTTTTAATGTGGTGTGTGGTGTGTGAATGGGGGGGGGGGGTATGTTGCGGGCAAAACTGTCCATTTGCCGAGACACCATTTTCCACTACACAATAACATGAAGAAACTTTGGTCCTCAGATATTCCACCATGATTTAGTAGTGATTCTGACGCCCCTAATTGTCTGATTTGTGTCTGAACAAGCCTGCTTCCAGATAAGTCAATGTCCGCTTTACCATTGTGGTACAACCGCTAAATCTGTGAAGCTATCCCAACTTCACAACGGTGTCAAGAATAAAATGTTTAGAGATACTGTCTTTTAAAGGAGGATGCCCGATTTAAGGATATGAAGTTTTCATCTGATAGATTGGCATTCAACTCCAAACCCCATCTGTAAAGTTTCACGCCGATACATGTATTTCAATCCGTTTTGATGCGAGGAGCTAAAAACGTGATTTTGTAAGCCCCGTAGAGTACTGTGTAAATTTTATATTGGTCGACCAAAATGGGGCCATTTTTGTCTCATAACTTCCAAACCCAAACATATCCTTGGCTCTAATATTTTCACACTGAGAAATGATAAAAATAGCACTTTCTTCTGATACCAATTGTTGACCACTTCCGGTAAAATCTGGGCTTCTGGGAACGAGGCTATTATCTATCGGGCCATGGACTTTAACAAGATGTAGTGCTCTCCTAAAAGCTCTAATGTCAAATATATACCAAGTCAATGTACATCAAAAATGATCATCCAAGAGGAGTACAAATCAACTCTCCTACAATGACTTAAAAAGAGAGCTTGCATCACAGGGAGCTATTCAAATGAGCTTTCTTCTGATAACGGTACAGAGTCCAGTTCCCTGACGTGTCCCAACCCCTATTTTTTTAAATTCAAGACACAAATCATGCACAAACGTACTTTTGGCTTGTAATGGAGCTGTCAGATGTGACACCATGCACACTTAATCCTGCTTCACATTCAGTTAGGTTCTCTTGTTCACAATATTAGGGTTAATATTAAAATTTTGGTTATTTTTTGAAAAAAATAACAGTATTAATGTCAATTTTGACAGGCCAATAGACGGTATAGCCTTCATATAAATGCATAATGCTAATTTTGATAATGAATTGTTCATAATGCACCACAAACATGCTAATAATTGATTAATGAATTACGGTTTGGGAATGGTTGGGGAATATTGCATAAATCTTTGCATATTGGTAACCTCACTATTTAAAGGAAAGCCCCCCAAGGAAAACACACAGTACACATTCATGATATGTCCATATGGTTTTTCAAATGATGGTACATCCTGCTACCAGTATTAGGGCCGTATGGAATAATTTTTCTGATTAATTTTTGAAAAGCAGTAATCGTGAAATGTTCACACATGTGGAAAGCTATTTATACTTCATAAAAAATCATAGAACGTTTGGAGAAAATTAGTTTTAAACTCAAAAACACAACCAATGTACACCATCTTGTTCCGATGATTTTCACTAAAGTAGATTTGAAGCAGGATAAAAGTAAAACTTTCCTCTTTTCCTCAGCTTGATGACATTTAACTTGGTTGAATTGAAAGTAGTGCATTTGAATTTGGGTTGATGTCAGGTTTTTGCACAACAAATGCTCCATTAATGTTGATAGAAATTGCTCCATGTGGTAATAGTCACGGTTACATTCATGCTTGATTGACTATGTGGTAAGGATATACAAGAAGAAAGTTTACCTCCATTCAATTGTGTTTTTTGTCAGGTTTTCACTTTTGAAACGAATTTGTACAAGGTGTATAATAAAACCAAAATCTGTTTCCCTGCCCATGGCTTATTTGGATAAAACAGTTCAGTTGAGCTGGAATTCACCTTGCTATAAGCCTGGGTACTATGTGCATCCATTGACTGCCATAGGATCTACTGTAGATTGTCTCTTCCCCTTCACCTAATTCTCCACTACCAAGTCAGGAAACACCTTGCATCAGTCAGTCTCAAGTAAAGCTTGAGTGTCCAATACATTCTTCATGGCTATCTACTGCTAGATGGCTTTCTTCACCATGTCGCCAGCTTGATAAGTCAGGAGATTAATTTTGTCTTGAGATTAAATATCTTTCTTAGAAAAAAGATATCTGACTTTTATCTTTCTGTATTCCAACTCTTCACTCATCTATTGGAGAGTTGTATGGGTTGTTCGTTTAACAGACTGACGTCAGTAAAGGTTGCATTTCGTTGATCAGCATATATTTATATTCATCTGTGATTCACTAGATATCCTAAATAAAGGTGTTTCCAAAATTACAGTTGATTAAGATATTGCGTTTGATGGTTCTGATCAAATTAGTTTGTATTGACACTTCCATAGGCATTTGTGTTGTAATGGTTGTTCCATTTACGGACAGAAAATACAAAAATTACATAATGTTTCTTCTAGAGTCGATCAAATTTGCACGTAAGATTAGGCACACGTACTATGCTTTGGCCAACGGTTCAAATAATTATAAAAATCTCAATTTCTTTGAGGTAAATCGGGGCACGTTAATTTTTGTCAAGGACAGGGCAGCTATTCAGCATATCACACTTTCTTTTTAGTTAATACATGTAATGTTGTGATTTGTCTAGAGTTGTGAGTACTGTCTGAGTAGCCTTTTCCTTGTGTTTTCCCACAATGTTAAGTGTTTTCTTAGGGTCTCACATACAGCCAAAGTATAGGATTAGATATGGGGGGCCTGCTACCTTCATTCAATTGTATGCAACACAAGACTTCCATGGGTGTTTGGGCAAGACTTTGCAGCTATTATCCATTCCAGGAAAATACAAAAAAATAAATTTTCCATTTAAAATTGGGATTACATTCGGCGATTTTATAAATTCTTAGTGAGACTAAGCTGGGCGCTATAAAAAGTGGAAGTCTAGTGAAGTCCATTTTGTGGAAGAATATAGCAAAAATAAGTATGTGGTTATTTTTCCTAATTGGAAATATTAAGTTCTATATTTTGACATTCCTGAGTGAGACATAAGTTGGGATGAATAACAGGACCCAAAGCACCATTGTGTTAGAAAAATTTCATTAAGACGAAATCCCATATATTTCTTCTTGAATAAACAATGTGCACAAAGATCAAAGAGAAAGAAAGGGGATGATTAACTGGATTTGCTTGCAATAAATATGCTTTCAGTGGAAAGTGTTTTAGAGTTAGGTTTTGGAAGGAAAATCCATATTTGCTGTAGATACAGATAAACTTAAAGACATCCAGATTTTGTGATCAATGCATAAGGTTAAATTATGTGTGTAAACACATGCAAATGGTTTCAAGGGAAATTTGGAACATGACGACACAGGTTTGATGTACATGGTGTAGTATTAGTCCATAAATATTTTCTATAGTTTCACTGTTAATTTGCTGCTTTAATCAGGATAAATGTTACATACAAACAATTGAACTCCAGTTGCTAAAAATTGATTAAATTGTCACGTTGTATCCTAAATAATGTTTTAATGCCTGCAAGTCACCAAACACCTGAATAGTGTACACCATTATTATTTTTAATTCTTTGTGAAGGAAGATTATAGTAAAACGAAAACTGGAAAGGTTAAGAATTAGAATAAAAATGTGGTTTTTGCTCACGTTCAAAGTGCGAGATGGGAATCAAAGTTCATTTACATGTTAAGCAAAGCCACTCCCCCAAAGACTCTAAAAGTTAAAGTGATGAGAAGTTAGCAATTGATCATAAATCTTGGTGTTTCAGATGTCTGCCTAAAGTCAGGAAAAACTTTTGTAGTGTAAGTTTGCAGGGAATGAGACATTTTGGAATTTGAAGGTGTGCATGAAAAGTAATATGTTTGGAGCGCGATGGATCCTGAATCCAATTTGTGGTGCTAACCCTGTATCAGCAGTCTTCAAATTGAATTTGAATGAAGTAAACTGTTGTAGCACTGTTGGAATTATACCTACATAGCGTGGTGGGTATTGTCCATTATGTTCTAAAATAGTTGTGTTAATTAAACTTCTGGAGTGAACATATTAAATTGGCCATAAAGTTTTGAAAGGGGGATGACCCGATTTAAGTATATAAAGTTTCAAATGGCATTTACACCACACACCACCATCTGTAGAAGTTTTGCGTAGATATTTCAACCCGTTTTGATTGTGAGAGCTAAAAAATGATTTTGTAATCCCACAGCGTGCTGTGTAAAATTAACATTGCGTCAACCAAAAACAAAGCCATTTTTACTCATAACATCCAAACCAAAATATCCTTTAGCCCTAAAATCATTGTGATTAAGCTATCAACATGGATTTGAGCATTTGTGTATACAATGATATTAAAAATTTCTCAGTCAACTTTTGAAGTTTCAGGGGAAGAAATAAGTGATTTTGGCCAGTGATTCATTATGCACATACAGATTACTGCCATTGTTTTTACAAACAATGACACATAGTTAGTTCTAAACTAGAATCACAATTTTTGGGTTTGCATGTTTGCATATTCAAAGTCCAAATTATAGGGCAACCCAAGAGGGTGCCATTGAGTCAATCCCACAAGCACCAGTTTTGGAAAATATCACCTCAATAGATGGTAATGTGATCGCACAAACATCCTAGTCTAACATAAAACACCTGACTTTTATGCTAATTTTTGTCCACAAAGCATTAGTACTTAGGAATTTTTTAGCAAATCATGAAACTTTCCCTGTGTTCTTAAACTTTTGGACCACCTTTTATGCCACTAATACTGACATGTGTTAAGTACAGGACAGTATAGGCAACATTGCAATGCATTAAGTTAGGCACCGGAGTTTTGCGCAATTTAAAACGGCAAAATGCCCGGCCCGTACGTATTTGAATGCGGCGAAAATGGCGATTTTCAAAAGGTCAAAATCGCGAAAATTGCGTTCGCTTATGTTTGCCCTGCTAGTCAACAAGGAACACGAAAAAAGTCTTTGCAAAAACAATGCTCAAAACTTCCAAAGTTGAAATCCTATTCTTACTTTTTTTCTCGGCCTTGTGAAAAATTACATGAAAGTAACATTCATTTATCACGTTATTTTTCATTATTATTCGGATAAAATATTTGAATCAGATTGTAGCCGGCCGATGCCCGGGCTGAGGCCTTTCATACATCACCGAGAATAATTACTTTCGCACGTGGGATGGGGGAATCCACGCCCCAGATGGACGTGATCGCGTGCGGGTTTTCCACTCTTGGCCCCTGAATGAATGTCCATGTGTGGGAAGTTGTTGTTTAATCTCTTCCGGCATCCCTACCAATTTCCGTCCGGGAAAATACCTTCTACCGCGGCTATAAGTCCAAACATTTGTTTAATCGAAGAGAAATTCTCCATGCAAGGCCATATAAACTAATATGACAAACACCCGATTACCCGAGTCGATAGCTTTGATAAGCATGCAGCAATATTATTGTTTAAAATGCACCGAAGCGCAACCAGATCATGACGCTTCTCAAGGGAGAAAATAAGGTCGGGGTCATCCGTGTTCAACTCATAACGGTTAGAGGTAGGGTTTACGCTAGGATTATTTACATTGGGACGTATTTTGCAGTTATTGGAAGCTTGGTGAGGCATCAATTTTTGCCGACGTTTGCATAATCATGATTTAAAAATCAGTTGTGTGTTTATTGGCAAATTAACATTAAAAAAAGGTGATTTTTGTAAACAAAAATCGTGGAATTTGCGATGACCAACAAAATCGTGATAGACCTCAAAATTCGTGATTTTTTCGCGTTTTGCGCGATCGCACAAAACTCCGGGGTGCCTAGGATTGGTTCAAAAAACACCTCTGGGTCCAACACATTGCTGCATTAGTGTGTGCCAAGAGGGAACTCACTGTAAATTAGTCGTAAAAAATAATACGCAACATGTGTTCAAATAACAAGCAATTAGTAAATTATACTCTTACAATAGTAATATGAGTTGGTAATCCCTTTCTGTCATAAATAATTAGAGAATAAATGTATGAATTTGGGAAACTAATTTCTCTTTACAATGAATGAAACCTAGGCTGAGTTCTTCCATTGTGTTTATATGACGTCTCGTAGGGCGTCAAAGGTCAGAAAATACCTTTCAAACACAAATAACTGAGCCTTGTGCACCAAATGATCTAAATATTATCTAATAATCAGTTTTAATGATCTTTACTTGATTGTTCAAGAATTTGGTATGTCCAAAACAACTTTAAATATAACTTATAACTCAATATTTAAGATTACAGGTATACTTATGGTCCTCAAGGGGGGAATGTCCACTATTGTCCACAAGAAGCGTTGCAGTTCAACGATGATATGTCTCACAGCGAAAGACTCCAAAAGTGACAGCAGCGCACAAGTTTCATCCAATAACTCCTCAGGTATTATATGCCCACGGGAATCTTCTCAGTCCTGAAGGTAATATTGTCCAGCAGTTCAAGACGACAAGGATTAAAGTTAAGTCCCTCGACTGTAATTCAAATCCACAGTATATCAGTCCAAGATAATCACCACGATTTCTATCTGTCTACAATTGAATCCTATTTTGATTCCGAACACTTCGGGCTTCAAAGACGCGTAGAATAATAACAGCACTCCGCTCACATGGAATTATTAAATATAATAAATCCTGGCACTGTGTGGAGCTCAAATCTACCATTAAATATTATTGTAGATAAAACTAGTACATCATTTAATGTATAGCTGATTGCAACTGCTGACGGCGAGACTTAGCTCAAATCTCCATAGTATATATGACTTCACAAAAAATCCCAGTTCTAAAATAGACACTTACATCATTATTATGCAAAACATGACCTTGCCACATCAAATCAGATTTCACAATCTAAATGACATAACTTCATATATATACTTTGTGGGGGATTTCCCAGATCTTGCAATGTCTTGATCTTTTAAAGCATAAACAAGCTGAGTAAGTTTTTTACTAATTTTAGCATTCTTGGGGAATCCACCACTTCCCCTATTGTGCAATCTAAACAGGTGCCTTAGCAAAAACAACTAGGGTATTCCCTTTTCTATTTTTAGAGTAAACAAATTCCTTTTACTGTGAAATGCTTTCTCAAATAAAATTGAGAAAATAAGATTTTTAAAAGTTTAATCAAAAATGGACGGAAATGACTACTCCAATCCATGCCCCTTTCCCTCTTGCTTTTGGCTTCTTCATTCCCCCCCTCCTCTACCTTCTAACACATGAAAAAAAAAAAAAAAAAAAAAAAATGGCATCGATGCTTTCAATTTGTTGTAAAAAAGAGTACCGGTTCCAAGTTAATACCTTCATTCTCATCTTAAACAGATCTATAATTCAAGGTACTCTTTAACCTAATCCAGTTTCAAGATCCTTATGGCTTAAATACAATAAGAAGGGGCTGGCCCATCAGTGACAACAATCAAATAACCCGTTGAACACAAAAAACATATGCAATGAGGAGGCATCTCTAGATTGA
>JAMKCH010064654.1:0-15013 GCA_023653785.1 Ophioderma brevispina
CCCTTAGATTTCACAGGGTAAATGAGAAAAATAGAAGCTTCTGACCGACACTAAAATATTCACCACTAACGGTACAATCTGGGGTTCTGGGAAGGAGGCTATTAGCGACCGGGCCATGGACCTTTAAGACATATCTGTTGTGAGCCAAATATTTTAGTCAAAAGATCTTGGAAGTAAGTTCAAGAAACCAACATTTTAACCAAAAATAAATGCCACATACATTATTTTTGTCTTGTCTGAAATTATGGGCAGCAGATTCCAACCAAAAATATTTTGAACACCTTCCCCAGTCAGCCAGCCAGGCCTAGATGTCAATGCTTAGTAATATGATTGGTTGTGGATAATGTAAAAATGCAAGGTGAGCATAGACATTGCTGAGGTCGGTGACTCTTGATTTAAATTTCCAAAGGATCTCCAGTCATGCAGGAATCTGTCTCAGAAGTCATTGATTTGGGTGTCAATGTCTGCGGAAATTTTTCTGTGATTAAAGTGCAAAGTGAAAGTGGTAGTGATTTATGTTGGTATGACGGTAGATGCTTTGATTGATGGCTTCACAGCCAACGATGATTGACGGTATTATTCATGGTTCATTCACCGGGCTGGGGTCTGTTTGAACCACCAGAGAAAGCAGAGGATTACTGTATTGTAGTTTGGTATTAACAGCAGGATTTGGTGATAATTTGTAAGTACACAAAGTACACTCCCCTATGTGTAAGAGAGGTTTATACATTTATGTATTACTATTTAGGGTGGGGTTATAAAACGGGTGCAGATACTAATGTGTTGTGGCAAGTCGAAAAAGCACAAAAACTGTGCATATTGGAAAAAAAATGGAAAAAAGGCACCCAAATCAAACAAATTTAGTGTATGTGTTTTTAATATGTAGACAATTGCTTTTTTAATCCTGCCCTACATACCCTGTTTTTAGGTCATTCGATGCAAATGGAAAGACCTTATGTCAGCATGATTCGTGTGTGTCAAACATTTAGTTTTCACCTTTTGGGTGACACTTTTTGTGTCGCCTGCCCTAAGGCAGGAAGACACATAGACCCCGTACACACTGCAAAATCTCTTATTTCGACGAAGATTAGTTAATCTTGATTAGTTAATAAAGCGTGTGTCCACACTACACTTAATTAAGATACGATTGCGTACACACCAGTAGGAAACTAACGAAGATCGAAACAAGCACGACACCGGAAATACGGCCCTGGGATGTCAACCGTCACGCATCACTTCGCTTACTTCAACGAAGCGTGCGTACACACTACGGAAACTCTTAATCGAAACAACTACCCTCTTCGTTGAAAGAAGCTGTTTTGCTTCGTTGAATTAACCGATTTTAATCTTCGTCGAAATAAGGGAAGTGCGTACACACTATACTTTCAGATTTTTTAATCTTCGTTAACGCTTCGTCGAAATAAGAGATTTTGGTAGTGTGTACGGGGTCATAGGGATCACTTTGTCCACTGTTGATGTCTGTTGTTGATGTCTGTTGATGATGATGTCTGTTGTGAAAAAGGGTTAACATTTGCCTGTAATATCCTCATACTCTGATGGATTTAAACCAAACTTGGGTCACAGGTGCAACATAGCATACCCCACTTTTTGATGAGGTCAAAGGTCACATGCCAAGGTCAAAGGTCATGTGAGGTCAAGTTGTAAAATAGGCTGAAAATGTAAAATTGACCTCATTTGAAAAGTTGAAGTTCAATTGGAACCAAACTTGAATCATAGGTGCAACATGAGATCCCTCATTTGTTGATGAGGTCAAAGGTCACATGTCAAGGTCAAAGGTTATGTTAGGCCTATCATTCACTAACCGCGGCGGCAGGCGACACAAGCGGTCCGAGGACCGATGTATTTTTTTAACTTACTGTAATTTTTCAGTACATGAACCACATAGCTTCAAACTTCATGGGATACTAGGTCATAATCAGTTCTATTATTGTTTGCAGTTATGTTTCATTTTCATATTCATAATTATGTTAATGAGTTCATTTGCATATTGGCTAGTATTTTGTTAAAATTTCTAACTTTTTGGTGCAGTTATGGCTTAAGTTCGTACTTGGTATGCTTATACAAATTGAGACAAGTGGTCTTATGTGTGGTAATAGATGAGAAGGTCAAAGGTCATTCAGGAGTCACTTAGGGTCACTATATTGCTTGATACTTGATTGCTTATATTGCTGTCCATTTTTGTTCAGCCTGTTACGGAAATACAGCAATTTTGTAAAGGCCTTATATTGGAGAAAGTTTGTTTTTGATCAAGGAACACGTTCTCTTATATCTAACACCGATCAGTAGAGATTTTATAATAATAATCAACCCAATAAGTTCTTAAGGCACTGTGCTTTTCAAGATTTAGCTAGGTGCTCAGCAGAGGTCCGATTTTGTAAGCAGGAGGAAACCGGAATACCCGGAGAAAACCAGCAATAGAGCTACCATAAGCATTATAGTTGATCCATCGATTATACTATTCTGATGCATTGTGGGATGCGAAGAGCAGCAAATTTGTTGAAAATATGATCCTCTTTTGCATCCCACAATGCATCAGAATATGATAATCAATGGATCAGCAGTAAGCCCTATGGACTGGGAAGGGAAATCAAATTTCCATAAAGCCACAGCCTGACTGGGGATCAAACCAGAATTTTTTGGTGAACTTCACCGGATTAATTGCTTAACCAACTCCCCCTCCCGGCTACTGTATTAACTACTTTACCAAGGATATCCCTAAATGATGACCAGAACAACTAGTGTATGGCAGTGTGTGTCTGTGTATGTTAAGGTTTCATTTTCCCAAGTGTTGCCTGATTTGGAAGTTGAAGTCAAATTGTGACCAAACTTCACAGGTCACTGGTCACACACTGAAGTTAAAGATTATCTGAGGTCAAGTTTTCAATAGACTGGTCAGTTGACTTATTGGGAAGTTGGTCTAATTGGAGCCTCCATATATTAATGAGGTGAGAGGTCATACATCATGGTCAAAGGTCATCTGAGGTCAATGAGAACTCCTATATGCTTACAAGGCCAATGGTTGTCTCATTCCCAGTACTTGGTGGGCGTCCTAATGGGCACGTATACTGCGAATACTCGCCCATCAAGTCTGGTGGAGTTCGATATGAGCTCGTCGCTGATTGGTTTAAATTTTCTAAAGAAACTTGAGTATAAAAAAAGGTTAATTGGCCGATAGAGCATATTTCAAAATCGTAGATGTGTTAATGAGATGTCTTTGTACTGAAAACAATGCAAGAAATCCTTTCAAAGGTTGTGTATCCAACTTTAAATATATCCCCTAGCTTTTTACTAACTGGAGAGCAGCTCTGCTGGCAATATTTGTTGTTGGTCTGTCCACCTCTTGTGTATGCACTTCGCAAGCTCATATGACCTCATTACCTGGTAAACACCACAGGTTTTAAAATGGGGATGTATAGGGATGGAACCCATCAACAAACAATAATCCTTACAACTGCAAATTGATCGATACAGGTGATTGAGTTAGAAGGCCAATTGATGGCCGGTGTTTTAATTCGTGAAGTTATTTATTTTTCTAGGGTGAATTTTTCTTAATTTTAACACATATTCATATTATTACTTTATATTTGAACTGATGCATGCTAAGTGTATGACGGATATTTAACTGAGCTGCGTGAATTATGTTAGATAAGTGGGTCTGGGCATCAGTTTGTGCACAAACTGATGCCCAGACCCAATTATCTAACATAATTCACTTAGCTACGTCAATTATCCTTTACGTATTGCATTGTAGTAAGTTTACTTACCTTGATGAATGAACTGCACATTGTTAACGATCAGCCAATTTGGAGAAGTCTATCAAAGATCATGGCTCGGGTGTACTAAAAATAGCTGACTATTCAGCGATCGACCTGAAACGAAATTCACCAGACTTGTTGTGGTGAGTATTCTCCGTATACGTTCCACAGGACACCCACCAAGTACTGGGAGCAAGAGTAAGCTAATGGTCACCTCCTAAAGTCAAATGTCATTTAAGGTCAAGTTGTAAATTGGCAAATAAAGCCCAAGTTTTTTTTAAGATGAAGTATAATTGAAGGTGAAGCACACATCAAAGGTCAAACAAGGTCAAAGGTCACTTACCAAGGTCTGAGGTCAGATTGTAAGATAGGCTGTTTGGTGGCGGCTTTTGGAAAAAGTAATTACAATTAAACTTGGGTCATATGTTCACCATGGAAACCTATGTATTAAACAGGTCATAGGTCACATACCAAGGTCAAAGGTCTTCTGAAATTTACTGCATTGTGTGCATACATGTTTGACCCTCTGTACATGCATGCTTCAAGTGGACTATCACATGCCTCAAAGGTATTAAGTGTTTTACAATTCATATGTGCCAGAGTGACTTTACATTTTTTATATCTCTTAAAGTCTTTAGACCATGTGAACTTCATACTTTTATTTGATTTTTTGTAGTAAAAGTCTTTGACAGGATGAAGCAGAGACAGACTGTCATCGTTTCACTGCTGTTACCGGGAATAATTCTGACTTCATTTAGCCGTCAAAATTTAGTGCCAGATGAATCCAGTTCAATGCTCTCTGGACTACCAGGGCGACTATTGAGAGGTCTTTGAAGATGCATTCATATCCGACATGAAAGGAGGACATTTTGAGAATTCAGTTATTATCAACTAGCTCAGATCATTTGCACTTTTACTGAAACCACTGCATCTCTAACGTACTTGGTTACCATGGCCAATTAAGTTATGAACTTTTGTCAAGTTTCTAATGTATTTTTTTTTTGCTCCCTATTTTTGCTCCCCATTTCTTGCTCCCTATTTTACCTGAATCTCAATTTCACAATTCCTGCCTTTGGCCTGAATGGATCACATGCCACATATCTAGGTATTTGCTTTGATTTTTATCCCCCTGGCTTGAAAAGCAGTAGGGGGATTTTGTGATAGCGCACATGTCCATGTGTATGTATGTGTGTTCCAGTTTGGTTAGGTTTTCATTTTGTATGTATGTGTGTTCCAGTTTGGTTAGGCCATCTTAATTTAATAGTTTGTCTTAAAGCTCCCCAAAGTTTGAAAACCTAATGCGGAATGCGTTTTGGTTTTTTTTAACTTTTTTTTAAAAATTGTTCATGCATTGATGTTTTGTTGCTGTCATTTCATTTTGTGCTACATGCAACTTTTTTTTAATAATCAACTGACAATCATGCACAGTCAATTAGGCTATTTTTCAGCTGACGATGTCTGTGTGGATTTTTTTTCGTGGGTTAAAAAAAAGGGGAAAAAATTGAAATTTATACATAAAGCGGGCGATTTTACTAATGCGCGCGGGAGCTTTAAGACTATTAAATTAAGATGGCCTTAGGTTTACGGTTTTCAGGTCTTCTTCAAAAAGTTGAAGTCCGATTTAAATCAGACTTGGGGTTAAGATGCAATAAAGATTCCTTCATATGTGGAGGATGTCAAAGGTCACAGACCAAGGTAAAAGGTCATCTGAGGTCATGTTCCAGACTGCCATCTTGCCAGGGGGATGATGCAAGTTTACTTGCTATATTTTTCTCAATTGCATTGATGGAAAGTATCTGAAAGTGTAATGATCTTTATTGAAAAAAATGTCTCAATATGTTTTGTGATGGACAGAGTGTTATTATCCAAACTATTAATGAATACATTTATGCTTTGCTCAGACCCCTACCAGGGCAAATTTATCCTTTTACTTTCCTGCCTAAAATTGTACTGACTGTACATATTACTTATTATTTCCAAGATTGAATCCAAAGCCTAAATTCATGTGAAACTGAATCTGTGGTGTCACTTTCCAATCAAAGCTATCATTAGTTTTGTTTGTAAAAATACAAAGATGCTAAATTCAAAATTGTAGGTCAAAATAATCTGTAAGTGTAATACACTCTATACTTAAATAGGTTGTTGTAGCAAGTTGCCGCCTCCCCAGGGCTTGTCAGTAAATCCCGTCCCTTGTTGCTCATTCACAGGTTAGGCATATATGCAAGACAGGGTGTTATTTGGCATTTAGAGTGATAAAAATAAGTCTGCTATTTAATATCAAACAAACTCTGAGAACAAGACAGAATGGTAAATACTTAACTGCCTAGAAATAACAAGGTATTTCCCCTTTTCTGTTATTGCCAGGCATTAATTGTGAACTAAGGATAGAAGTTGTTTCTCTATTAGCTGCTTCATGTTAGACCTTTACATTGGAAACATCTGTTACAATGGAATGGTTTTATATGGAATTTCAAATACTCTCCTTAATAAACTTCAGCGGACACAAAATGCAGCTGCTAATGTATTGTCAAAAACTCGCAAGTATGATCATAATAACTCCAACTCTTATACAGCTTCACTGGTTACCCATCCGTCAACGGATTATATTCAAAATCCTTTTGCTCACATGGAAATCGCTAAATGGACTTGCTCCATCTTATATAAGCCAACTTCTCACCCCATATATACCAAGCCGCTCTCTCAGATCTTCTGATAAACTTTTGCTAACGACTCCTAGAACGTTATCCTCCCTTGGTGATAGGGCGTTTTCTTCATGTGCTCCTAAATTATGGAACTCTCTTCCCATGGACATCCATTGTTGTGTTTCTATAAATTACTTTAAAAATCAGCTTAAGACACATTTGTTCCAGTCTGTATGATGTTTAATTTGTATTCATTTATTTTGTACTTGATGCCTTTGATTCCACTTCATGTATGTTCATAATGCATTTTAATTTTTGTTTTCTACTCAAGTTGACATATTTCAGGGTACATGTAATTTCTGTCATTTGTAACTTTTGCTTGTTTTTTATCTTATTGTTTCAGCGCCTCGGAATAGGCTGCCTAGATAGATGGCGCTTTATAAATGCTGTTATTATTATTATTATTATTACAATGATGGCCAGCATCCTTATAATTATGTTCGTGTACATTCACAAGCTCTTGCCAGTGATGCATGTTATGTAAGTGCAGCACCCAGAAGCGGCCTTTTTTGACCCGTTATTGTAAACTGGGGAAAGAATTTTGTATTGTGCCACCACCCAATGAATTTTGCAGCCTCATTGGAATAAATTGCATTTTGAAGGATGTACGAGGGGTGATTGATAAGTTCTAAGCCTAAGGTAGAAAGAGATATGCTACAAAGTTCAAATTTACACCGTCTACAGTTTCATTCTTCAAATGACAATTCCAGAAGTTTCATGTGTATATCTTTTCTATTTTTTAACTTGCAGGTAATCAAACATTGAGAGTTTTGCCGGACCTATTGAAGCAATTACGCAAAAAAAATTAAAAAGTTGAGGACAGGAAAGCTGACATCGGGGGTGCTCTTCCATCATGACAATGCTGCAGTCCATAAGTCATTGGTAGCCATGACTGCAGTCCATCAGTGTGGCTTCAGTCTGGTAGAACATCCAACCTATTCACCCGATTTGGCACCGTTTGACTACTATCTCTTCCCAAAGATGAAAAAGGAACTCCTCAACTTGTTAATTTTCTCGCGTAATTGCTTCAATAGGTCCGGCAAAACTCTCAATGTTTGATTTCCTGCAAGTTAAAAAATAGAACAGATATACACATGAAACTTTTGGAATTTTCATTTGAGGAATGAAACTGTAGACAGTGTAAATTTGAATTTTGTAGCATATCTCTTTCTACTTTAGGCTTAGAACTTATCAATCACCCCTCGTAGTGGCAGAATACTGAATTCATCCCTAAACGGGATGCTGTGCTGACCCCACTTTGGGGGAACGGATTGGCGCAGCGTATCTTCCCTTGCCTTTCACCAATGACATCTTGGGTTCGATTCCGGGTAGGGGTTCGCTCTTGGCGGCTTTATGTGAATTTGGTTTCTCGATCCATACTCGTCCCCGCAGATTTTCGCGGGTACTCCGGATTCCATCTGCTTCTAAAATCAAGTTTCTTGGAATAAATCTGTTGTGGTGTAATGGTTTCTCTGATGTGCTGAGTGCCTTTTATGGCTGCTTCACAGCGCTTTGAGCAACTTTTTTTAAAATGGTGTACAACTTGAACATGACAAAAAATGGACTATTATACCAAAATTGGCAATAGCAAGTTCTCCTGGGATGTGATATCTGAATTGAGGACCCAAATTTGTAGCATGTCCACATATATTTTCAATGCAAAATAACCCTGCATGTTATAATAGCAGGCTGGACTCAAATTTTGACATAAGGGAGCTATCGGAGATAGATGAATTTAATCCAAGGCTCATAGCATTTTACCTGAAACGCACAAAATGCTTTTGACATAAATGATTAGCATAGAACTGCAGAGAGTGCAAATTTAATGTTAATTGGGAAATGCTGTGTTAAAGGCTTTGGCAACCTTTCATTAAGCAGCACCCCTGAGCCGTCACAAAACTAGGTTACGCGTCCCCACCACATGGCCTCGCCGCAAAACACGTCCACACATTTTACAAGGATAACAGTCAGAAACGAGATAGGGAGGAAACCCCAGTACACAATGTTATACCCTTTCGGGAAATCAGAGAAACGGTAGCCGATATGATGACAGGCGCACGCACAGTCCACTAAATCCTTGCAATGGTCGCCTGGGAGAAGTTGGGTTTTCTCCTTGAGTGCGATTTCCATGGGAGGGAGGGGTAAGGTTTCCCCCTGCTCATATGTAAGTTACCTTGCCGAGGAAACGTGGTTTTACTTACTGTCATGACAGATGCAGGGGCTATGTTTATCCTGCCCACCTAAAGGAATTCAGATAGAATTGGAACCTTATGTGGTTTGTAATCTTAAACACATCAACACATAAGTTTATGTATTGTATTATATTAGCCATGCTGATTTCAGTCATGTCCGTATCAGAATACTTCATATGGCAAAAAAGGGGACGAATTTTATTGTTTAATTGTAAACGTTCTTACTTGTTAGTAAAAATTTAGTCACCTCAACGATTTGTTCACACTCCAGCTCTATAGCCACTATACTTATATTTTTACACAACCTACAATTCCTAATGTACTTATACAATATAAATAAATCTAGTTGTGATTAGGCTAAAACAAATGGCGTAACCAGCTTTTTCGAGGGGGGGGCCAAGGGGGCACTGTTTTCAGGTAGCAAGTCATATATTAAAATTTATTCGTAAGTCTGGCACGTGTGCAGACAATCACTTATTTTTCAGGGGGAAATTCCCCACATGGTGAAGCGCACCCCTGCCTACCCCCCCCCCCCCCCGGGTAAGCCACTGGGTTACAAAATCCTTTTGGGGAGTTTGGCCCTCCCCAGAGAGCTTTTTACCAGGAAGAAAAAAGCTTGAATCATGCTAATCGCCCTTTTTTGCCTGCTTAACGGAAATTTCACGCTCCAACCAGGAAATTGCCTCAAAACAACTCCAACTCAAAACCACAGGATGTGCCCCCTCTGACAAGTGGACCCTGTTTACACCATGCAGTCAGTGTATGCAGCATCAGCATGCAATTAGAGATCTGAATGAAGTGTGAATGGGCTACTGCATTTTGAATCTATACCCCCCTGAGAAAATGAAATAGTCTTCTACAAGGAGTATGGATTGAATAAAATCATTCGTGGGATTGTGTTGCTTAACACATATTTGGGGTGCACCCAGGGTGTAAACAGTAAATTATCCTACAGCTAATGATCACATACATGGTCCATTTCGGTCATTGGTACATCAAATGACCCCTTTTCCTAGGTCAATTTTGGTATGGTAATCTTTGTCTTTGAAATCTATATCACTTCAACATTTCATTGTTTTAGGCGCAGTCTGCTTAGCCTATCCACAAGTCACTTAGTTAATGGCTTGTGGTGGTGTCGGGATTTATTCCAACTGAGTATGCCTGATCCGGGCAGCGTGTATCTAGGATACTGTGATGTTTTACCCGTTTTCCCTAACGGCCGGAGAACCACAATTACCGCACTAGGTATATTGAAGAAACCGTCACACAATTACTTGTGCGGATCCTTGTCCGTCGCTTTAGAGTCCTTGTAAATTATACAGCCAAACACTTCTCGTACATTTCTTCTCCTTTATTTAACATATATTCATGAATGCCCTATTTCAACTTTACTCCACTCCCGCCGACTTCCCAGACAAAGACGACTTTTAAATTCTGCACGCGAATATCAAGCCATTTATTGACCAATCAAGTGCTCCTTTTTCACTGCACCACAACACATGTGTTTAAGCATGTCGTCCTAAGCCTACCTTTCACAGGAAACATGGGTCAGTGCACAACAATGACTTTCGGAACACAACATGGCCACACCCAAGAGCTTTAACTTCAATGCAACTACCACATTTGTATGCACATTTATACTATGCAACATGAAGTAATACCAAAAAGTACATTTTATTTTCAAATTTTTTCACATATTTATAGGCCCAAGATACCTATTTTCACATTTATACACCTGACACATGACATGCTCCCCGATGAGACTGTGTCAGTCTTCTAAATAACTGAAATAGCCGGGTAAGGCCTATATAAACATATCAACACATATGACCATAATAAATTCAGAAATCTGTCCATTTTAAAGTGCAAATGACAAGTCCTTTCAGATTGTATAATACACAGAGATATTCAAGTCCATCCATCCCTACGGAAATTAAGATCCCTCTAGATTGGCATCTATGGCGACCAGAGTGCACTCGTGACTTCCCTTGTAAATGCAATACTGAAGATCATGTAGAGATTTGAAGAATGACTTTGTCCAATTATCCGTAGAAATTTTCCAACAGAAACGTTCAAATAAATTAATCTCCCAACTTCATATTTAGGGCATTAGGGTTTGTGACATGACGGCCAATTAACAATTAAACAGTCCATATCCACTCCTCCATGACTTGAGAACTATAAAAATATTTTTCACACCCAGTTATGTACATAAGTCATCACAGATGCATGGAAAACTGTTAATCGCTTCCCTACAACCTTAGACTTAGCAATACAGTATATCACTATAAGTTGTGGATACAATAAACAATAGATTATGTTTAACACATTCACTGCCTAATGTACATACAAGCACATCATTTGACACTAACTATTATGCTCTACTGATCCCATCTTCATTACCATTTGCAGCCCTTTACGGTACTCTACATCAATGTTAACTTCTGAAGTAATAAGGACCATCTCACAACCGAGTATTTGTACACTGGTACTAGCGCCACTTCAGTCTTGTAGGGAGTTTTGTTGGAATGACTGTCATGATTTGTGAAATGATACCTATCAATAGTATATCTAATTTCTGAACTGCCCAAACAATTGTGCCAACATTTCCTTTTCAGGGACAACTGTTCGTCTTCGCTGCCGTAATTTCCTGCTTAAGAATACAATCGGATGTTCTGTTCCTTCACTTTCAATTTGCTCTCAGCCCGCGACAATGCCAAATTTTGAGGCGTCTGTCTGTACAATAAATTGCCTATCAAAATCAGGTGGTTTGCCAGAATAGGTGTGTTGGTCAAACACGCTTGGAGCCCTGAAATGCATCCTAACTTCGGGATTCCATACCACAGTGTTATGGAACCTTTTTCTTGGTCAGATCAGTGAGCGGTTGTGCAATGGCCGCGTAGTTCCTAATGAATTTCCTATAATAGCCCGTAAGGACTAGAAATGCCCTCACATTTTTTCTTAGTGATGGGACGAGGAAAATTGCGAACGGCCTCATTTTGTCTGCATGGCGTAAGATCGCCATTTCCAATCACATGCCCCCAGGTTAATTCAACTTTGCTGTTTTGGCCTTTTGCACTTCGCCGGTTTTAACCTAAGTCCTTCTTCCGAAAGTAACTGAAATACACAATGCACGGACTACATATCCTTCCAAGATTGGTATATATACAAATGTCATCAATATATCACATGCCAAAATCATAACAATCACGCAGCACATAATCCATAAGTCGTTAATGTGCTACTACTGTTTTTGGCAACAATGGTAGTACAGTGTACCTAACTTGATCAAAAGCAGTGACAAAACTACAGCAATCACGAGATCGTTCGTTCAGTGGAATTTGGTAGAACCCTTGGTCAAATCAAGCGTGGTAATATACTTAGCATCACCCACGTTGTCAGAATTCATTATTCTAGCCATTTTGGTATGGATCAATTGGATTTTTTTTTTCTTGTTCAATGTCTCTTCATATCTGAACAAACTCGAACCAATCCATGAGGTTGGCACCACCACATAGGCGATGCGTATTCACTTGTGGTACGTTCAATTAGCCTAGATCTAACATACGATCAAGTTCTTCTTTTACTGGCTCCCGCATGGACTGTGGCATTCGGTAAAGCACAACTGGAGCCCCCTACAGGTTCTGTGATCGATAAGATCAATAAGTGATGATCAACCAAATGTGTACGACCAGGTACACAGAACATAACCCATATACGAACGAAAACACACATTAAATTTCACTTCTTGAGGGCATTTAATTCGATGCACGTCTACTTGACACAATGTTGGTTATTCACCACATTAGGGCATAACATCATCACAAGAGATATAGCAATTGACGTGTTCAGTTACATCTTCTTCACACATATATTGATGACATATTTCATGAACTACACCTTGTAATGTAAACACATGAGGTCAGTCTGTCACTCTCATTTAATTGTACCAACGTTTAAGTTGATTGACACGCACTACACGCAGCTTCTTGCACCTATTGGCATTTAAACCTCATAGTAATAGTCGGCCCCACAGCCACGCGCAGCTGTGAAATGGTGTTCACTTCGTGTTTGCGGGTTTGCTAGACGGAATTTCCGCTGAACACGATGGTGCCGGCCGAGTAATTAAAAAAAGTGCCCAAAGGGGTCCCCTGGTGGGGTCCGGGGGAGGGGGTGGGGGAAAATCATAACTTTGGTTACATTGACCGATTGTGTATTTTTGGTGTCTATTTATAGGTTATGGACGTGCTAAAATTGATGAGAAACTTCAAACTATAAATGGCTGCCCTATGCTCAAATTTCCAAAATGGCGACGAAAAAGTAATATTCATAACGTTTTGGAAATCGGGACCGATAGTTGCATTTCTGGAGCCATAACATATTGTGGGTCATTAAAGATGTCGAATCCAAAATGGCTGTCATTTGACAAAATGTAAAAATTCAAAAGGATGCCATCTGTGGAATTTTGCAAATGACATTCAAAAAGGAGTGCTATTACATTTTGAGATGTATTTTAGGATATTTGGGTATATGCAGTGCAGTTTCTATTTGGTTTGGCACTACAAGGGGTTTTATACAACTTTGGATCCAAGATGGATTCTTAAAATTTCAAAAATCAGGTCAACGAAAATGGCTGCTACCGTGAACTTTTATAGATTGGTTAAGAATTAATTCCATTACGTTTTGATATATTTTGTGTTATCGACGATCTGTTTTTGGCAAGAAAATGTGATTTAATAACTTCAAATATGAAAACGGCTGTATACTGGCAAAATGCCTAAGTTATCTACAAACAGTTTCAATAACATCAGACTTCTAAGAGCTTAACCACATTTTGGTGTATTTGTGTCCGTTTACAGTTTTGAATTTTCCTGGCAAAGCTGCCATATGATGTAGGCCAAAATACTTGTGCCGATTGCCTGTGGCAGCGTAATAATAATTAGGCAACAGCGCAGTGAGCGACCTTAGGGCCGGATGTGTGCGCTTTCTAAATGTCCATATGATATTGTATATGCCAAAAAGTTTAAAACGGGGGTCCACAAAGAGAGCCCTCAGAGGCGTCTTCTATTCACGAGCGAAAAAGGCAACCATTACAAATTAATCACATCTGAAAAATGCATTTCAGTGGGTTTCCGACACCGTCAAAATCTTTTCAAACGGATACATATTGACCGAGTTAAGGCCGATTTAAAATTTGTACCACTTTTTCATTTTATCCACGGATTACTGTTTTAGCTTCTTTAGACAATACACATTCTCCAAGCAAATTATTTTGTTTATGGTTTCTTTTGTTTTTGCAACCAATGTCAGTTCTGATATTGAAAAGTTTAGTTTCAATTATTAGAAATTCCAAGATGTTGCCTCATTCTTCTTTACTGCGCTGCTCTGCTCTCCACTTTGGCTGCCTTTAAGACCATAAAAAATCATAAGCAAAAGAATGAGCTTGGAGAATTCGCATTGTCTAAAGACTACTTAAACAGTAAAAATCCGTGGATAATAATAATAATAATATATTGGCTTTTATAAAGCGCCATTTCATCAAGATCACAGCGCTGTTGCCTATTATTATTACGCTGCCGTCGGGAAATCGTCAAAATCATTTCGCTTCATCTAGGCCGGCAGCTGGCCAAGCGCACAATCCTATCAGCACTTAGATTGTAATATTCCCCATAACAGCTATCCGAATATCGCTTGGGTCGACGAAGCAAGTGAGGTAAAGTGCCTTGCCCAAGTTCACAACACATTGGCCGTAGCGGGGCTCGAACCCACAACCTTTGGATCATGAGTCGGCAGTCATATTCACTGGACCACATAAAATGAAAAATGGTACAAATTTTCAATCGGCCATAATTCGCCCGATGTGTTTTTTTAATGATTTTTTGGTGTCGGAAACCTAACGAAATACACTTTTCAGATGTGTATTAATTTCTATGGTTTACTCTTTTCTCTTCGTGAAAGGGCGCTTTGAATGTTCTCTTTTTTTTAGACGCCCGGCATATTACTGCCAAAAATATTTTGTTTGAAAATATCGTTAGATATAATACATACATGTATAGTATATAAATTAAGTATGTAACGTAAGGTATCATTCTCCATATCAATTTTGTTGTTCACGGAATTACACACTGCCTAGATGGATCCTACATCCAGCTAGACCCACTCAAGTATGGCTGGAAGATTGAAGACGGGTCGACGACATCCTTTCATCCATTTGGTACAAGGGTGCAGCTCTGCCAAGTGACGATGAACTGGCTCATATGCCAACACCTTACGCATTACTGACGCAATCTACATCTGTTAATACGCCGAAATCTGCTGGCGTACTAGATAAGTGAGCATGACG
>JAMKCH010064662.1:0-40247 GCA_023653785.1 Ophioderma brevispina
TTGTCAGAAATGCATATAAAACGCCCGACTAGTAGAGAAAATAAAAGCCGACATTAAAACACGCCGCTCTCGATAGCAATAACCATCAATTCATTGAATTGATGGTTAAAAATTGGCTCCCTGTACAATGACCTTTATCACATTTTCACTCATATCTCTGTAACTGAACATCACAAGCCAAACTATATATTTTCTGATTCCTTATGATGAGCCCAATCATTTGATCATTAGAGATACTTTTCAACTAAATCAAACTACTTTGTATGACTGATCTCTTTAGATCCAAGATGGCTGCCAAATGGATGCCTTGGGACCAGTAGCATAATAGGCAGGGGTGGGTTGTCACCCCAGAGAACCTTGACCAGGAAGAAAAAGCTTGAAAATCTTGCTAAACCAGCCCTTTGCCTGCTCACCAGTAAATCTTCACCTCCAACCAATAAAATCTGCCTCAAAACGCCCCAAAAAGCTTTAAGGAGATGTCATAGAGATACTAAAATCATGTTAGAATTTAGTTTTAAGGGGGTGCATGGAAACCAAAGTAATCTCCAAGAATATTACAACCTTCAGACTCCCCCACCCATCCCCCTCCCCCAAATATACAATCAAAGATATTTTTTTGGCCAAAGTTCACCTCACCTGGATGTTAACTGATTTTTTTAAAGGAATGTTCCAGCTTTCGATCGTGAGATTTTTAGTTGGTGTAATTTGGGGTTTTGGTTCAGGAGTTATGGCCAATTACCTGAGACACATGAAAAACTTGTTGGTCCAGTTTCAGCTATCCCGATATCAGCACAGTTGCCATTGAAAATCAATTTCAAGCAAGTCTTTATTGAAAATTAAAATAAAATGGGTATAAAGTGGTGCTCCTTGTGATATAACATCATTTATAAGTTTGTAATGTCACATTTGCTAATAAAATACATGTAGCATTAGAAAATTCCAAACTGTCTTGTTGTCGTAGCCTTACTCCAGATTTCAGCAGAAGGTAGAACCATAAAAATACACTCATTGAAAGTAAACTGAGGCCTTTGGACAACAAAAAAAAAAAAAAAAAAAAAAAAAAAAAAAAAAAAAAAAAAAAAAAAAAAAAAAAATGCCCCACCCCATTTGCAAAGGTCTGGTTACGCCACTGCAACCATCCTTTCTTTAATTGTTCTTTGTTCCACAATGGCCTCATCATGGTCCTACCTGGCATCTAGAGGGGGGGGGGGGGGGGGGGGACAGTCGAGACTAGGGGAAGACAAGGGGTTAAATTAACCATCCCCATTAGAGCACTTCCCACACATTTGTCCATGACAGAGACTTGGTTCAACTTTGTTTCAAGCAGTAAAAAATTCCCCCAAATATACATGGAATGTCCTGACTAAATTGTCCCTCTGACAGTGAGTACCCCACTTACTCCCACATAATTCTGGTGCTTTCCCTGTTTGCCGAACACCATAATATATTGATCGTTCAATGCATATGGTATTCTTTGTTTGAAACTGTTTAATCTCACAAGATGCTAAGCAAGAATGAGATTATGACAACACTCATGCCATAGAGCATAATTGTGGCAACCGTTTAAGGATGGGAGCTATTCATTATATTGATTGCCATCAGAACAGCAGTATTGATTTATTCCGTAAATGCACAAGAATTAGAAATTGCAATCTGGCACACCAATCCTTCGCTGGTCTTGTGGTTAGGTGACTGACCTCCATGTACAGTGGGTTCTCAGGGAGGTAATAACAGAGAAAGTGGGGGGCCATGACCCACCCAGTTAGTTAATTATTTGGCCCACCCAGTTAAATTAAGGCGGACAATGACCAAAATGGCCCACCCAGTTGATTATTTGGACCCACCAGCATATTATCTGACCCAAAAAATATATTAATGAAGTTGCAGTATTTCAGCTAATTAATACTGCTAATTCAAAATTAGTCACTGAAAGTAAAAGCAATTATTCTGAATAGGCTTGCTGTTGACTTCTACACCGAACATTATGGTATTCAGGATAGTTTGGTGACAAACTTTACGAAAGGTCTATACTAATTAAATGAAGAATCACCATCTTTTAAAGCACAAAAAGAAGAGGAAGGTATGTTAGATTGTAATTATTGGAAGATGATGAAATTCATGTTTTTTGTGTGTATATAATTAAAAAAACTGATCAACCTCATGATCGGGCACGTAACTATTTACTCCATTAGTTCTTAGGCATGGTGGAATGGAACGGCTAAATACAAAATTTGCAAAATACAAGTCCAAAGAAAATGGATTGTTTTTTGCAGTAAGTACCTCCAAAACCGAATGCAACTGCGGCTTTTGTTATTGTTTATTTTAAATTATACCAAACATTAAGGCCAATTTCAAGCGAGGTTTAAAATAAACGGTGGTTAAGTTAGGCCTAAACTGTGCGCAGATTAAGCTAAAGCAGTTTAAAAACCGCAGGTTAAATACTTTTAACAGTCGTTTAAGCTAGCCACGGTATTTAAACGCCGGTAAATATCATCACTAAAAACTGTTTGACATATCCTCGCCTATAAATATACGTGAGCGTGAACAAATAGGTCAGGGATAATGCCTTCCGTAGTTGTAAATGATATGCAGGAACCCCACGGGTAAATTTCAAGAATGTCGCGTGATGTAGGAGCTTTAGAATTTGCTCAGTGATAGAGACAAAACCCTGGCCTATTTAAAACTGTGTATGTCCGATGTGCTGACACTTGCTGTGATCAAATACTATATACAGCACACGGATTAAAAATAGAAGCAAAGGAAAAAGGGACGAGAAGAAATCAACTGGGACTCGGAAAAGAAAGGATAAGCGAAATAAAGCAGACGACTGTTCTAACCACGAGTATCAATATAGCTGAATATCAGGCGTTGATGAAAGCGTGAAGTTAAACACGCCTTAAACTAGCCCCGGACCAAGTTTAAGTTTAACACGGTTTAGACAGGTTTAACGATTCGGCTAAAAGTATAAACAGCGTTTAAGTTAACCATGCTTTTGAGAATGTGTTTATTTTAGCGGGCGTATAAATTGACGATTTACCCAGTGATTAGCGTTAAACATTGATTGAGAATACGGGCCTAAGTCAAACTACTGTTGTAGTGGTAAATCATGTTTTACTGTATTAATTTATTAAACAAACAATATTGATTTTGGATCACCTGTATTAAAGTACTAATATCTCTCTGGCATTTTTTTGTCCAAAAAAAAAGCCAACTTTATGAATTCATGAAATAAAACAAAACTATAAATGCACTTCATGGCTCCAAAATTTAAATGCCTATTTTCAACAAAAGTTGTTTGTGTTCCGTTTTTGTTTTTGCTTAATCATCACTCTAGTATTACTTAACCCAAAAACTGCTCTCCAAATAATGGGACTGAGGTACTGAGCAGCTATATCATATTTTCAAATGACTCTATTAGTACGAAAACATGTGGATGTGATCTCATTGGACTCCGAGGAAACGGGGCCTCAATATTGCATAATGGGAAGTGGTTGACACGGAATAACGGTCACTCAGTCTCAGTGGGGAGGGGTGGGACAGAGGTTAAGTTGCAGTCAAAGTTAGATTCATGGATGAATAATAAAAGGTGTTGAAAAAGGACAAATATTGAATTAATAATAATATAATGTTACCATGAGTCAATTAAAAAGGTGTATTAGATCATTGTTTGTAATAGTTATAATCTGCCACTATAAAAATTGTCAATGAGCGATGTTCCAGTGAATAATCAACACACGAGAACGGTGGAAGGTATATGGACAAAAACAAAAGAAAAAAAAAACAATTTGAAATTGGTTTTGTCTAATCAGCCCATAGAGCGTGAATACTAAATCATCGTTTATACATAGAGACGGAGTGGGAGTATTCACTTCAGTTGTTTTTTACGATTTAAAACATGGTACGCATTCTAAAATATTACAAGAGGTTTTGAAAAAAATGGAGTGAACTTTTCTGGAAATGTCCTAGGGTCTCTTTATATTGTGATAGGTATCATAAAAACCCATTGTTGACACTATAAGCTTTTGTTGTTGTTGTGTTTTATAAATAGCAATTGTTGAAGGAATTTGGAACACTTAAGTTGCCCACCCAGTAAATTATTTTTCTTACTTTTGGGCCAATTACTTAAATTTGGCCCATCCAGTAAATTATTCGTATTTACCTCACTGCGTCTTGGGTTCGAATCTCCCTCGTTCTCTAAGATATAAAATTTTAATTATTTTTTGTAGGTTAGTCCAAAAATTTTCAGAATAAACCAATAGTGCCTTTTGAGGTTACTGACAGAGACCTACTCCTGGAGCATGATGGTGGTCAATAAAAAACTACAGCATACGATTGACTAAACACCCTACACCTTTAAGTTTCTTGACCTTCAAGTGAAACTGGACCAAGTGGTACTTCATCACGTTGTTCATTTGTGTCTTCATCTTTGCTCCAATAAATCTCACACAGCAGTAATTGCTGAGTGTGAGGTGTATCCCGGCCACCCCATTGAGGGGACAAAACCAGGATTTAAACTTGGGGTAAATAACTAAACATTTGACAATATCCCAGTTAGTGCATCAATTGGATGGAATAAAAACAAAGATTTAGCCTTGGAATGGTCTTCAAAATAAAGTCAAACTATCTCGGCAGAAATGCTTTTAAATTTTAGTTTTAGTGTATATTTTGGACAGTCCGTATACAAAATCCACCAGAGTTGAAAGGTTAACATGCCTTTCCTTTAGTATCTCATGAGATGGTGTTGTGGCGATCAGATAAAGGAATTATAGCAAGTGCCACTGATTACCTGCAAAATACTGAAAAAAATACATTTGATGTTTACTTCACTATTCCATACTGTAGACATCTGATACAATTGTTTGTGCAAAATACTGCAGATATACAGCCTTGTTTCACTCACACAGAAATTTACTTTTCAATCTAGGCTATCTTTCAAACACAATGGATACGGATAAACAACTACTGGTAGGCATCATACAGTCACTATGCAGAGCAAGAGACATAATAGGTCAAGTTAAGAAAAGACCTTCTCTGTCCGTGGTACTGCCAGAGCTCAACAAACTAAACAATGAGGTTGAAAAGGCACGTAATAACACAAAGCAACTGTTGTCAAAAGGTAAGCATACATCAACGATCTATCCAAACAAAGAGTGGAGAAATAACAACAAATCATCTAAGGTGTACTCATCAACATATTGAAGACATTTTTTTAACAAACCTTATTTGCACATTGAAGGTACTAAACTGTGGATTTCTTCAGTGCGGTTTCTTTCTTCTTTCTGCCAACACTCATATCTCAGATATTTTTACAAAAAAAGTCAATTAGGACTTTGTCATATGACATATGCTTTAGGGGTCAGAGGTCAAAATACTTCAATTATGTTACACTTCAAATCAGTACTACAGATTATGTGGCATGATCGTCTGACTTATATGAATTGACTTTAGATCCTCTATGAAAGTTATGAGTCAAGAGGTCAATCTGGGGTCACTAAGGTCAAACTCATTTAATATGTGTAAAATTTTAAACAAAGTCAAATGGAAAATCCTTTTAGCCCATTATCTAGGACTTGATGAGAGGTCAATAAAAGTCATATATGACCCCATCCCTTGACCCATAGTTTAGGGGGTCAAAGGTCAAAATACTTCAAGTTACATTAAACTTCAAAACACGACTACAGATAATGTAACAATGACTGTATGACTTATGCGATGATATGATTTGACCTGAGACCCTCTACAAAAGTTATGGGACAAGGGGTTAATCTGGGATCACCTGGGGTCACTAAGGTCAAATTAATTTACTGCATATAAATTTAAAACAATGTCAAATGGGAAATCATTTCAGCCCATCCTGTAGGTCTTGAAGAGGTAAAAAAAAGTCAAACACAACCCCATCACTTGACCCATGGTTTAGGTGTTAAAGGTCAAAATTACATTATGACTCATTATGCATATGAATTGATTTGAGACCCTCAACAAAAGTTATGAGCAGAGAGGTCAATCTGGGGTCTCTAAGGTCAAATTCCTTTAGCGTATGTAAAATTTAAAACAAAATCAAATGGACAATCTTTTTAGCCCATCCTGTAGGACTTGATAAAGAGGTCAATAAAAATTAATTATGACTCCATCGGTTGACCTATAGTTTAGGGTCATAGGTCAAAATACTTCAAATTAAGTTGCACTTCAAATCATTTCTTCTACAGATTATGTAACATGATCGTGTGACTTATGCATATGTATTGACTTGAGACTCTACAAAATGTATGGGTTGATATGTCAATCTGGGGTCACTAAGCCACATTGTACCCGTGTAATATCATAATCGGTATTTGTTTGAAACTGAAGACACTCAGTTTACCGCAACTACGCCACGCACTTGCAATTGTAAATCCATTATGTAAAATTTGGCTCTTGCGTCACGAGGCAGTAGAAACATTGGTAAATACCCTCAAAATTGGGCGTTTTTGACACTTCCAATTTACACCGCTTGAGAACGCGGGTTTCTGTTTGGATTCCTAGAACGTACATTTTAAACCTTATTTTATTATTCTTCTATACATATATAATTCAATTGCTCTTAAAATTGAAAAGATAGTAGTGCGTTTTTTCGTTTTAAAATTATCGTTTTTAGCTCCTGCGAAATACCGTAAAAAAAGCCGTTTTTTTTCTGTTGCCCTTCCATCTAAACCACTTGAGACGGCAAGCTTTTCTGTTGGATTTCTAGAATTAGCATTTAAACTTTATGTTATTAGTTTGCTATACATATATAATTCAATTACTATAAATTCTAGATAATTGTGCATTTTTTCGTTTTAAGATCATACGTTTTAGTCTTCCGTACAACAAAACCCTGCAAAATACCTTCCAAAAAAGCCGTTTTTTTTGCACTTCACAATCTACAAAACCACTTCGAGACACAGTTCTGTTGGATTTCTAGAACGTGGGCATTGTTAAAACTTTATTTTATTAGTTTCTATATATCTAATTATTACTATTAAATTGTAGATAATAGTGCGTTTTTTTCGTTTTAAAATCGACGTTTTAGCTTTCCGTTCATACAAAACCCTGGCGTAATATACTTTCAAAGTATTCTATTTGACACTTCAAGTAGGACTACTAGAGAATGCAAGTTCTGTTTGATTTTCTAGAACGTCATTTTAAAACCTTTATTAATTTCTCCTACATATCTAACTCAATATAACCTCAATCACTGTTACAACACCTTGCAACGGTGGCAATGCTTTTAGGGGGACTTGCTAGCCAAATATTCCATTACTCTCCTGAGTCGTGGATAAGAAATCGACCAAATTTTAAAAGGATTACTATTAGGAAAGCGGGGCAAATGAATTCTGTTAAAAGGGATTTACCTGTAATGTAATAGCGGGGTAAAAAACAAGTCCATAAAATGCATTATAAGGGTTACCGACGTTTTTTATTGGCACTATTATCACAAAAATACTTGCTTTTGGATAATAATTCATTGCGTTTCTCTGTTGGACTTAAATCTTTACTTTTTTATAATATTTAACCTGGTACCTGAACAGAAATGACGTGAACAGAATAGCTTGGACTGATGTAGAATGACTTTCACTTGGGTCTCATTACAATATTTTATGATTCATACAATTTATTGACAGTAATGTAACGTATATATTACAAATATCAAAAAGGATTTTCTTTTTGAGTATTTTAAAACAAATTAAAGTTTCTATCAACCCCGTTTTGTTACTCATCACTTAGATTCGCCTGTAGAGATACCATATGTTGCTGGGTTGCAATTCGGTTTTTTTTCCAGATCCCCCATCACCTCCGTGCACGAGGCAACTCCAGGAGAAGTTAATAACTTGAATCACCCATTAATTACCTGGCGA
Organism: Ophioderma brevispina; assembly: GCA_023653785.1. NCBI lineage: Eukaryota > Metazoa > Echinodermata > Ophiuroidea > Amphilepidida > Ophiodermatidae > Ophioderma > Ophioderma brevispina. The sequence goes on from JAMKCH010064662.1 coordinate 7,875, forward strand.
ACTAAGTGTTTTTTTGTTTTTAAAAATTTCACAGCGTTGTAAATATCCTACCCACCCTCCCCTCCATCCCTACCCCCCTCCCCCTCCCCCACCCCACCAATTCAATGTTGATTAAAAAAAAAAAAAAAAAAAAACTCCTACATTGAAATCCGATTTACAGGATTCAACAATTGACCGGGGGAGGTGGGGGGCAATAAAAGCATTCGAACATGCTTGACAGATATGGTAGATAGATTCATACACGTCACAATCTGACACCTGATGTATTGCAGAATTGTCTTTAAATCACTATCTGATCATTTTATAAATCATTAAAATTAGTCACTAAGTTTGAACATATTAATCTCAAGCAGTGTTTATTTCCCTTCCACCCATCCATCAACACCCACCAACCACACCCACCACCCCATACATAATATGAGAGTGTATTGTAAATAAATCGGAGCAATATGCGCTTTATGCAGCAAAACTTTACATAATGGAGATGTAATATAGAGAGGGCGCACTGTAAGTTTAGAGTCAAAAGTATTCTTAATCTTACTTTTGTACGTTTAGTGTGCTGCATGAAAATCGTACATCGCTACAAGAAAACTTGACTGACCAGATATTATGATTTCAAACTTAAACCAACGTCCTAGTCTGTTTTTATTTTTTAACAAATTAGATTTAAGAAGTTAAAACCATTAACTAATGGGCCGGTCATTTTTGACCGTAACTTATTACTCCTGAAAGGACTCATTCAATTTTACTGTTCCATGTAACTGTGTGCACCATTTACTTTAATTGGCATTGAATGGACATAGCGCAGGTGAGTACGGTTTGACCGGCTAATTCCTGCAATGAATATATGTGCAATATCCCTCTTATTTTGCAATTTATTATCCTAAAAATATAAATACATAAAAATCGATCATGATCAAAATCGTGACGGAAAAAATGATATGAATAACAAGATCAAAAAACAGAGAACGTTGATTGGTAATAACATTTGCGGGTTCGACCAGTGTTTTTCAGTTGGCAGTCTGTCGCTCTACTTTTATCTTTGTGTTTGTTGGGCCATCTTACGATAGTGATTGAGCAATGAAACAAAGTAAATAAAAGCCTGTTACCATACTTATTGCAGGTGTGATTAGCTAGTTTACAGAACACGGTTTACAGTCCAAAAAATTGACTTTTTTCTTGTTTTTTCAATTAATTGTAAAATTTTTCATTTCTAGGGATGAATTTAATTGTTGTTATCATTTCATGTCCGATTTTTCAAATTTAGTTAACGTTTAGGGCACCTTTAACACGTTTACACCATCCGCAACACAAATAATTTTGAATCTTATGCTTTTAATTTTAGACTGTAAAGCGTTCTACAACGAGTGTTTCTATGTTGTTAAGCGTTGTTGACCAGCGATGAATTAACACTTTATAACCTCCATACCTAAAGCATAGAGTCGACATCATCACATGTCAATTAGTATGTGAAAGACACGTGTAGCCAGTCGGATGAGAATGATTGTAAGAGTGCGAAAATTGCCGGTACTGATACTCATAGATCAATGTACAACAAGTAGCACAGACCGCAAAGTGACTTTAGAATTTTTGTTTTTACATTTCAACATTAAATCAACGCCAAAAGATATATTGCGCAAATTCCAATTGTGTCTTTGATATTTATAGATCCCTGGACCCCGCATATCGCCCTGGACCCCCCCAGCCATATTAGTATATATATATTATATATATATAAAAATAATAATATAATTATAGCCAAGAATATTGGAATTTGATCAATATTTGAGTGTTTTGGGTGAATTAACGTGTGACATGTAAAACAAAATTCTTAATATTGTGCAATTGGCATTTTCTAAAGTGATAAATTCAAAATGTGAGAAAAATATTTTTTTCCTTTTTTTACATTTCAGCAATATATAAGTCTCGTGTTTTATTTCAATCGGATTAGTAACCTACAAAGCTTAATTCCAAAAGGGTCCTAACTCCAATAGCTACCCTGTTTATATATAAATAATGTAATGAAATTCTTATTCTTACGATTTTAAAATGATCATAGTTGATAAAAACTCACTTTACTTACTATCGATAATTATTTGGCCATTTTTAGATAGAATAGTACTGTTGCTTTAGCCCTGCACTTAATACATAATTATTAATAGCACACTAAGAAATTTTTTGTGAGCGACATATAGCTGCAACTTGGTTTAATCACAGGGTGAAGTTTGGATGCAGGATTCCATTTGTATTAATACAAATACACGTTGTTGCTACATGTGCAATTCTTTATTTGTAATTCAAGGAACTTCAATTAAGGATTTAGTTACTTTTTATCAAGACAATAATTTGTTTCAAAAATGGCGACTCAACAAAGTTAATTTAGGTTAAAACGTGGAATAACATTGAAGGCTACGAGAAACATCAACGAGGAAAAAAATATTTTCCTGAGATTTTATAGCCCATATATATATATATATAATATTATATATATATAGATATATAATAATTATAGGTGTGTGTGTGTGTGGTGTATCAAATGCAATCATTTTCACTTGCCAAACCACGAAAAGTGAGTGAGCGAACAAATATATAAAAGTTCGCCATATTAAATATGTTTACAGGTGATTGAACACCTTAACAGAAATTTAGTATAACAGTACTATTAAAAAAATTGTCTTGCTTCATGACTCGAACTCGCAATACCATGATCTTGAGTGACATCTTTTATACCACTGCAATACACAAGGCTGGTCAAATAAATATGGCTTTCAGATGATGTTTTACCGTACTTGAAATATTTAGAACAACAAACGAACAAACAAACCAAAACATACAAAGAAAGTATAGTCCTAAATAGTGGGAAATATGCGCTAATTTCTCTATATTCCAAAAAACCGGAAATGTACTGCGTCTTTTCTAATGATGTACTACCAAAATTTTCATAGTCTATGTGGGTACTTACCAAAGAAGCCAGTAACATACAGTGCTTACAAATATAAAATGGACTAAACACACACCCACACACACGTATTGTACTTATTTATCGACGACGACGATGGGGAGTAGTAGTAGCTAGTAGTAGTAGTAGTAGTAGTAGTAGTAGTATTGAGTGTAGTACGTAGAAGTAGTAGTGGCAGTAGTAGTATTAGTCGTTTGGGGGCAACCCCAAACCTATCAAGTAAAGTATATCCTGTAGCGTCTGCCACGACTTGGTGAAATATAGAGCCCCCTTTGGCCCTAGAGGTCATGTTTGGTGTGTGTTGGTTGGGGGCCCATTCTGAAAAGTGGCTCGTTTGCTCAAACAGCAGTAGAAACCTGGTAAAATAACCCTCAAAATAGCGGTTTTTTACACTTCAATTTACAACCCTTGAGAACTCGGGTGTTCCTGTTTGATTCCTAAACGTAGCATTTTAACCTTATTGTTATTTAATTCTCTAACATATATAATTCAAATGCTCTTAAATTGAAGATAGTCAGTGCGTTTTTTTCTTTTAAAATTATACGTTTTAGCTCCTCGAAATACCTTAAAAAAAGCCGTTTGTTTTTGGCCCTTCAATCAACACCACTTGCTAACGCAAGCTCTGTTGTTCATAAATGTAGCATTTAAACTTTATTTTATTAGTTTTCTATGCATATAATTCAATTACTATTAATTTCTCGATAATTGGTGCATTTTTCCGTTTTAAGATCATACGTTTTAGTCTTCCCGTACATCCAAAACCACTGCCAAATACCGTCCAAAAAAGAAAAAAAGCCGTTTTTTTGCACTTCCTCACAAAACCACCACTCGAGAACACAAGTTCTGTTTGATTTCTATAGAACGTGTCATTTTTTTAAACTTTATTTATTAGTTTTTCTATACATATATAATTAATTACTATTAAATTGTAGATCATAGTGCGTTTTTTTTTGTTTTTCGTTTTCAACATCAGACGTTTTAGCTTTCCGTAGATAAAAACCCCTGCGAAATACTTTTCAAAGTCTTCTATTTTTTACACTTCAAGTAGGACTACTAGAGAAGCAAGTTCTGTTTGATTTCTAGAACGTACATTTTAAAAAACCTTTATTAATTTCTATACATATATAACTCATACGCTGTTACATTGCGGTGGCAATTCGTTTAGGGGGACTTGCTAGCCAAACTATTCCTTTACTCTCCTGAGTCGTGATACAGAAATAGACCAAATTTTAAAGGATTTCTATTAGTAAGCGGGGCAAATGAAAATTTCAATTTAAAAGGGATTTACTGTAAGGTATAAGCGTGTTAACAACAAAATCCATAAAAATGCATTATAATGGTTACCGATGTTGTTTATGGCACTATATCACAAAAATAATTGCTTTGGATAATAATATCACTTGCGTTTCTCTTGTTGGACTTAAATATTTACTTTTTTTATAATATTTAAAACCTGGTACTGAACAGAAATGACTTGAACATAAATAGCTTGGACTGAGTTAGAAATGGTTTGCACTTGGGTCTCAAATTACATATTTTATGGAGTCATACCAATTATTGACAGTAATGTACGTATCTATTACAAAGACAATAATGATTTGCTTTTGAGTATTTTACAATTAGTTTTTCCTATCCACCCGTTTTGTTACTCAATCACTAGATCGCCTGTAGAGAGTACCATAATGTTGCTGGTTGCAATTTTGGTTTTTTTTTAATATTTTTAATTTTTTGAGAAAAAAAATCAAGGAGAAGTTAATAAATTGAATCAACCCATGGTATATAACCTGGCTAACAAGTGTTTTTTTTTTTATCACAGTTTCACAGCTGTGTATATATCCACCATCCCTCCCTCCCCCACCCCACCATCAATGTTGGATTACTCTCCTCCATGAAATCAGATTTTCCAGGATTCACATTGACCGGGGAGGGGGGGGGCAATAAAAGCATTCTAACATGCTTGCAGATATTTAGATAGATATCATACCCTGTAAATCTGACCATTGGATGAATTGCAGAATTGTCCTTTTATCACTAATCTGGATCTATTAATCATGTAAAATTAGTCAATAAGTGTTGACATATTAATCTATAGCCAGTGTTTTTCTCCAACCCATCCATCAACACCCACCAACCCAACACCCCCCACCCCATACATTAGTAGTGAGAGGTATTAAATATAGGAGCAAATGCGCTTTAATAAATGCAGCCAAAAGTTACATACTGGCAGATGTAAGATAAGAGGGCGCACTGTATTTTAGAGCAAAAGATATCTTACTTTTTTACGTTATTGTGCTGCATGAAATTCGTACCTCGCTACAAGAAAAACCTTAGACTGACTCGAATTATGATTTCAAACTTAAAACCAAACTTCATTTTTTTTTATTTTGTTTACAATTAGATTTAAGAGAGAAAACCTTAACTATGCCGGTCATTTTGACCGTAACTTACCTTCTCCGCTGAAAGGAATTCATTCAATTTTCCTGTTCCATGTACTGTTGTGCACCATTTAATATTAATTGGCAGTGAAATACCATATGCGCAGGTGATCGGTTTGACCGGCTAATTCTTTCCTGCATGAATATAATTGTCATATACCTCTTATTTGACAGTTATTACTAAAAATATAAATAAATAAAAATCGATCATGATCAAAATCGTGACGGAGAAACATGATATGATACAGACAAACCGAGAACGTGATTGGTAATAACATTTGCGGGTTTGAACGCATTGTTTTCAGTTTGGCAGTCTGTCGCTCTAACTGACTTGAGCCATCTTACGTAGTGATTGAGCAATGAAACAAGTAAATACAAGCCTGTTACCATACTCATGTGCAGGTGTGATTAGCGATTTTACAGAACACGGTTTACAGTCCAAAAAATACTTTTTTTTTCTTGGTTTTTTTCAATTAATTTCGAACAATTTTCATTACTAGGGAGGACATTTTCACAGTGTTGTTATCATTCATTTCGATTTCAGAATTTAGTTAACGTTTAGGGCACTTTAACACGGTTTACACCATCCCTCAACAAAAATAATTTTATAAGATTATGCTTTAATTTTAAGACTGTAAACGTTCTACAACACGTGTCTCTATGATGTGAAGCGTTTTGAGCCGCGATGATTACACGTTAATACCTCAGACCTAAAGCATAGAGTCGACATCAGCACATGTCAATTAGTATGTGAGTGACCGGGTATCCTAGTGAGAATGATGTTAAGAGTGGAAAATTTTGCCGTACTGATACGTAATATAATCAATGTACAACAGTAGCTCAGACCACAAAATGACGTTTAGAATTTTGTTTTAACATTTTTATTTTAATTTATAGTTTCAAATTTATACCTTTCCTTAACAGTTTCCATGTTCTTTGATATTATATCCATGGTACACCGCTATATCCATGGACCCCCGCATATATATATATTCTATATATCTATATAATATATATTATATCAAAGATATTGTAATTTGATCAAATATTTATGTTTTGGGTGAATACGTTGAAAAGTCAAAAAAATTATAATATTGTGCAAATTGGCATTTCTAAGTTATAAATTCAAATGTGGAGAAAAGACAGATTAGGATTTTTTAGCAAGCAAAATTTCGAAGTTTTTTATTTCAATCGGATTCAGTATATATCAAGAGCTATTTCCAAAAGGTCCTAACTCTCCATAGCTACCCTGTGTAATATATCAATAATGTAATGAAATTCTTACGAGTATTAATGATCATAGTGATAAAAACTCACTATAATTACTATCGTAATGATTTGGCTACCTTTTTAGATAGAATAGTAATGTGCTTTAGACCCCATGCCACTTAAAACATATTATTAATAGCACACTAAAATATTTTTTTGTGAGCGAGCATATAGCTGCAACTTGGTTAATCAAAGGGTGAATTATGGATGCAGGATTCCATTTGTATTAATACACGTTTGTTGAATACATTAATGCATTCTTTATTTTATTCAAGGAATTCAATTAGATTTAGTTCCCTTTGTTATCTAAGACATAATTTGTTCAAAAAAAATGGCGAATCACAACAAAGTTTATTTAGGGTTAAAACGGGAATACATTGAAGGCTACGATGAAACATCAAACGAGGAAACAAAATATTTTCCTGAGATTTAATAGCCGTCATATATATATATAGATAATATATATAATATATATATATATCTATATATATATACCTATCTATAGTGTGTGTGTGTGTATTCAAAATGCATCATTTTCACTTGCCAAACCACAAAATGAAGTGACGCGACAATATTAAGTTCGCCATATTAAATAGTGTGTGTCACAGGTGATTGAACACTTAACAGAAATGTCTTACCAACATTACTAATTAAAAAAAATTTGTTCTGCTTAATGACTCGAACTCACGCAATACCATGATCTTGAGGTGCACATGCTTGTTATATCCACTGTCAATAGTGATACGCAGGCTGTCAAATAAATATGGCTGTCAGATGATGTTTTACGTACTTTAAATATTTTAGAAACAAACGACAAACACACAAACCTACAAAGAAAGTAAGTCCTAAAGAGTGGAAATATGCTAACTTTCTCTATCTCTCTCTCAAAAAACCTGGAAATTGTACTGCAGTCTTTTCTACATGATGTCTACAAAAATATTTCATATTCGATGTGGGACTTACCAAAGCCAGTAACATACATGCTTACAATATAACTGGACTAACACAGCACCCACACACACGTATTGTACTTTTATTATTATCGCGGACGACGATGATTTTTAGTAGTAGTAGTAGGAGTAGTAGTAGTAGTAGTAGTAGTAGTAGAGTGTATAGTAGTCGAAGTAGTAGTAGCAGTATAGTATTAGTGAGTTTGGCAACCCAAAACCTAATCAAGTAAAGTAAAATCCTGTAGTCGTCTGCACGACTTGGGTGAAATATAGCGCCCTCCTTTGGCCCTATGATGTCAGTGTTTGGTGTGTGTGGGCCCATTAATGTAAAATGGGCTCGTTTGGGCTCACTAGCAGTAGAACAGTGGTAAATACCCTTCAAAATTGTCGTTTTTTACACTTCAATTTACAACCGCTTGAGAACCGCGGGTTCTGTTTGATTCCTAGAACGTACATTTTAAAAAAACCTTATTTTATTAATTCTCTAATACATATATAATTCAATTGCTCTTGTAAATTGTAAGATAGTAGTGCGGTTTTTCGTTTTAAAAAATTATCCGTTTTTATCTCCTGCTGGATAATTAAATACCGTAAAAAAAGCCGTTTTTTTGCCCTTCAATCTAACACACCACAACCACTTGAGAACGCAGCTCTGTTGGATTACTAGAATGGTATCATTGGAAACTTTCATTTTATTAGTGTTCTAGGCAATAATTCAATTACTATTAAATTTAGATAATTGGTGCATTTTTCGTTTTTAAGATCATGTTTAGTCTTCCGTACTACAAACCCTGCAAATCACCTTCCAAAAAGCCGTTTTTTGCACTTCAATCTACAACCACTCGAGAACACAAGTTCTGTTGGATTCTAGAACTTGCTTTTAAACTTTATTTTATAGTAGTTTTCTATACATATATAATTTAATTACTATTAAATTGTAGATAATAGTGCGTGTTTTTTTTTTTTTTTTTCGTTTTAAAACAGACGTTTAGCTTTCCTAATAAAAAACCGCGAAATACTTTCAAAGTATTCGATTTTTACACTTCAATGTAGGACTACTAGAGAATGCAAGTTCTGTTTGATTTCTAGAACGTAGCATTTTAAACCTTTATTAATTTTCTATGACATATATACTCAAACATCACTGTTACATTGCAGGGGCAAGGCGCGTTTAGGGGGACTTTTTTGCTAGCCAATTTCCTTTACTCTCCTGATCGTGATAGAAATGACCCACCAATTTTAAAAGGATTTTACTATAGGAAGCGCGGGGCAAATGAACATTCTTTAAAAGGGATTTACTGTAAGGTATAGCGGGGTAAAACAAAATCCATAAATGCTTATAAGGGTTTACCTGGGATAGGAAAAGAAAGGGAGGAGAGTGAAATCAATAAAGAGTGGAACAAGGGGGGAAAAGAGGAATAGGGGGTAGAGAGTAAATCACATGAAACAACTAAGAAAATTTGCGGGGAAGACTCTGGGCGGAATAAAGGGCCGGGGAAGGGGGGACAGCATTAAGGGGGGGAAAGTCAGGGGTGAGGACGTTGGAATACGAAAGGGGAAGAGGGACGAAAAGGAAGGGGGGATAGGAGAGGGCGTGGGAAGGGAGATGTTTTTTATGGCACTATTTTCAACAAAAATAATTGCTTTTGGATAATAAGATTCATGCCGTGTTCTCTGTTGTACTTAAATATTTACTATACTTTTTTTATATATTTAACCTGGTACCGTTAACAGAAATGAACTATGAACAGAAATAGCTTGGACTGGGTTAGAAATGACTTGCACTTGGGTCTCATTACAATATTTTATGAGTCATAATTTATTGACAGTAATGTAACGTAACATTACAAAGATATAAGGATTTGGCTTTTGAGTATTTTAACAAATTTAAGTTTTTCTATGCAACCCCGTTTGTTAGCTCATCGCTTAGATCGCCTGTAGAGAGTACCCATAATGTTGCTGGTTGAATGTGTTTTTTTTTTTTCCATCCCCCATCAAATCCGTGCACGAGGCAACTCAAGGAGAAGTTAATAAATTGAATCACCCATGTGATACCTGGCGAACTAAGTGTTTTTTTTTTATAAAAGGTTTTCCACAGCGGTTGTATATATCCTACCCACCCTACCCCTCCCCACCCCCACCAATCAATGTTTTGATTACTCCTCCATTGAAAATCAGATTTACAGATTCAACATTGACCGGGGGCAGGGGGGGGGGCAATAAAAGCATCGACATGCTTGACAGATATTGTAGATAGAATCATCACATGGTGTAATCTGAACAAATTGATGTACTTGCAGACATTGTCTTTTCAAATCACTAATCTGGATCATTTAATCATTAAATTAGTCAATAAGTTTGAACATTAATCTAAACAGTGGTTTCCACCCCACACACAACACCCACAACCAACACCCACCCACACCACATTATTTGAGAGGTATGTTAAATAAATAGGCTAGCAAATGCGCTTTAAAATGCAGCAAACTTTCATAATGAAACTTCATCATTGCTATCCTGTCTTTTTACTTTATGGATCATGAGGCTATGACATTTCAATGGCAATATGGTTGAAAAAGTGCAAACAAGAACCAAGAAAGTCCAATGGGTGCACAGATGTTCTAAATCAAATAAACAGTTCCCCCCCAAAAGAACCCCTCAAAACTTCCCAGTGTACCAAGTTAGTCACGTTGGAAACCGAGGAAAGATTTACTTAAGATGACGGTCGGGAGGTGGTTTTGTGAAAATTACAGAAATCTTGCCTTAATAAGGCTGAATAAGCACAAAGTAAAGACAATATGAGTCACTTAAAATTCACAAGAGTGGATTCCTTGCCCCTGTGTAAACATGCAATGGAATGCATTTTAAAATCCCCACCAAATGTTGCACCATATGTCCTTTTTCTTTTGAATTTCATATGGTCCGGGTGGGGATCCATTCATGGGATATTAGAAGGCATTCCTATGATTATGATGGTGCATCACACATTCAATACAAAAGATATGATAACAAAATAAAAATGTAGGAACTATCATTAAAACCCATAAATTTCTGACCAACTTAACAGTTCCATTGCACTAAGTGACCATGGCTCATGTCATCTGATCAGGATAAGGCAATTGCAATTGCCCTGTTGGAGGCTGGCACCTGTCAACCCCAAACGCATTAGAAAGCTGCAAAGAAAATCCCAGCAACCTTTTTTGTGACCAATTTTTGATGCCACCAAGGTCACAAGAGGTTGCCAGCGGTCAAATGAGGTCAAACAAACATGTGGGACATTACCCCGCGGACCATTGTATCTGAGTGTTATGAAAATTTATCACAATCTGGAGAATCAAGCAATTTTTTTTTAATTCTGGCATTTTGGGGCCATGACCGCGTAATGACCTTTGACCCCAATCGTGAGAGGGGTAGTTATGGGCACTACCCATGGACCATTACATGCAAGTGGCATGAAAATGTGTGAATGTGGAAACAGCAGGTTGCTTTGGGTTAACATTTTGACCACAGACACACAGGCAGATATATACAGACATACTACTGAAGTAATCTCTATGTGCCCTCTTGCAGACAACAAAAAATTAAAAGTTTTAAGAAAAATGACAACGTTTAACTAAGGGAAATTTTCTTGATTCTACTTTTGAATCTATTCTAACTTTGCACATCTTTTTCCCACCCCTTTGAATTTCTGACTATGTATTATCTATAATTATTTTTGTATAATTACATAATTACAGCCAGGTCAACAGGGACACTTCAATCTACACAGTCACTACCCTTTAAAACTGGCCATAGTAACATACCTGTCCAACCAACAGAATCCTGCCCTAAAAGACCTCTATCACCCACTACACAGCCATCAACATCCTCAACATACTCTCAACAAAGCCACAGGAGCAAGTCATCAGTGCAGTCCTCAGTACCTCAATACTTCCCATCTGTGAAGTCATGGCAAAGTTCTTTCAACCGCTCATTGCAATCAACAGGCAGTGAAAAGAGCCGTAGTAACCCATCCAGTGCAGAAGACACTCTATCTAGAACACATGAGTCAGGTATGTATCCAAAGATTTCTCAACAATGTCAGGAACCACTACCTAAGCGCCTATTGCCAGTGTCTAAATGCAGCTCTATGAAGAATTTTACAAGCAATTATCAAAGTGGACATGTTTTTGCAGCAAGGCACAGTACATGTGAAAAAGAAGGAACAAATCACAAAATGTACAAGTGCTAAAGTAACTTCATTGACTCAAAGAAATAACTTTCTAGCAATTGTGATAAAAACTTAAGGTATGACACATTTTGGATTTTTCAGTATGCTTTGAAGAAAAAATGGCAATACTTATTCTCTTTCTTATATAACTACTGTCAAAGATAGACAAAATGCCATACTGAAAAAAGTGCAGAGTAATAAGGCTTCAACACATTTTTATGGGAATTAAACCCTTCATCATAGTTATCTGTAAGAGACATTTATTAATTGCCATTTATTTTACAAATAAAAGCCTGTTATGCAAAATTTGTTGGGAAAATTCCTCAATATTATCTTTGCTTTTACAATGTGTTTTTATAATGCAAAAGGATTAATAAAATGAACAACAAAGCTTACATATTTAAAGATAAGAAATGAAATAAATGCTAAAATGAGGTTTTTGATTTGAAAATGTTGATGGTAATTCTGTCAGTATATTCTGATCAGCTGGGCAATGCAATTGTTGAGTTACATACTTAATGAAAATAACAAATTTTATGTGTGTGTGTGTTCTGTTATAGGCAAGTGATAACAAGATCTTTGCATTTTAAGTCATGTTTTAAAAACTTTTCTAAGGCTTGGAAAGAGGTTTATGGTATTGAGTGTTCAAATTGTTCACCAACATGGAAATCTGGTGGTTGAGGGATATATCCCCACTTTTTGACAAAGGTTTTTTCCTGTTTTTTGTACACTATGAGCACAAATTACATAATTCAGTGTGTTTGTTTATTTTGATTCTGCAATCCACTTTTCTCCTATTCAGATATTCACACTACTTAAATCAGGGAATTACATTAAAACTTGGACCTCCTCCACTTACAAATTTTGCCTAAACGAGTTGTCATTCCCCACTTTTGTGTGGAAATTCCTGCTATAATCGTATTCTTTAATTCTGGGACACGGCGTACGCACAGAGAGCTTGACACAAGCGTTCATGCATTCAACTTATGCACGACTACGCCCTACTGCGCCCTGCATTAAACGCGCTATATTGCCGTTGTCAAGGGCATTGGAACATACGCTTCCAAGGTAAGGATACGCACATACACGGTGTTTTGGTCGTTCGTGTCCCAGAATTAATGAACACGATTATAATGCAATGCACGCTTTGCCCTGACCATACTCAACATATTTTTCCTTTCACAGCCTACACAGGTGCACTAAATGAGCACCACTTCCATGTCCTGCACCACTATCTAAGGACTGGAATTGGATACACCAAACTCAATACATATCAGACCACCAACTGGACAAGAAAGACATTCCTTCTAATCAATGTATTGACAACAGATACCAGACACACCCTTTACATCAATGTCTTAGAAAGTGGAAATGAAGGTAACCACTGTGAAATACAACTTGCTGCTTCCATGGAAGATGTACGAGATGAAATCCAAGACAAATTAGCAACTTTGTCAAATCTACATGACACAGATGGCATTACCATCCAAGTGCTACTGACATACTCACCTTGTTACCAATGTGTCAAAGCACTCCAACAACTCACCGACTACTTTTGCTCAAAGTGTGACTGGCAAGTGGGTAATACAGGTGTAAACCCAGTCTATGTCTTCTTTGTCCAGTTGTATAACATTGATGCCCATAGACCGCACTCTGAGCTTAACAGAAAAGGTCTGAAAGAGCTTGACTCTCACCCCAAAATAACTCTTCAAACCATGAACTGGGAGGTCTTTGAGGAAAGCTTTAACATATGGGTAAATACTGACAACTCTTCTGCCCAAGACCAATTTACACAGGTTCAAAATTTAAATCCATCTATACACAACTTGCTTGACAAATCTGTTAGTACCCGGGTATATATGCGCCTTCCAGAGGATTGCAATACATTTCAAATTTCCAAAGCTGACCATATCGAGCATCAGAAGAAGTTGTTAATAAGTGTATTACAGAGCGTCCCAAAATAAACAGTTGTAGTTGGTGCTATAATTTTATAGTTACTGATAATTATTCAACTTTTATAACAGATTGTAAATGGCATGCTAATTTTGTATATCCTGTCCAATTTTTGTCTGATGTGGTTCACTGGTTTTTTAAAACAGGCTATTATGCAACCCTACCTCACATTACCACATTCCAAGTTTGCCTAAGATCGTTGAAGCAGTTTTATATTGAAAAGTTGAATAAAATGTCTTTCAACTTCAAAACAATCTATCCTTTCTGTTGCTTTTCAAAATAAATGACTAAAATATTGTCGGAATAATTTTATCCACGGCCTTTTATCGTCTGTACAGGATTTTCCTATACTCATATTTAGAGTAGTAACTTAGAACTTGGACAAACATAACTGTTTTATCTTTGGTGTGTCCGACTAATCTGTGTGAATATTGTAAATGGCACTGGAGGGATTAAATGCCAATGAATGGAAATAATATTAATGGATGTTGAGTTCTGGTATGGACCATTTGATAGAAAACAACACCACAACCAAACAACCCAACAAACAATCAGTAACCACTGAAAATCAAACTTGATTTACATCAAATGCTATGAGAGGTGTCATTTTGAACAGAGAACATTTTCCTTATTTGTCAAAGATAGGTTGTCTTTAAATAAAGAGGGCACATGTGATCCAGTGGATATGACGGCTGACTCATGATCTGAAGGTTGCGGGTTTGAGCCCCGCTGCGGCCAATGTGTTTCGCCCTTGAGTAAGGTGCTTTACCTCAATTACTCCTCTCTACCCAGGTGTATAAATGGGTACCAGCATTATTCAATGTTGGGAAGGTAAGAGACTTGTTGTAGAGGATAGTGTGGCGCACCCCTACATCACATTAAATGAGGAAGTCTGGCCCAACGCCAATGACAAAGAGATGGGCACTCTGTTCCTGTGTGCACAGATCCAGTCCCTTTACCTTTGTCGTTTAAATGTTCAATATTTTGTTGACAATGATATACTGAGTGGATGGATTTAAAATAAAGATAAAAGGATAAAGAGAACATAGGCGAGAATTAAAAGCGATACTTTTGATTGTGGTTTCATCATTCAAATTGGAACACTTAACTAGTGATGTCACCTATTATCGCGTTTGTTCTCAACCATGACGCACATCATGGGCAATTTTATCTGTAAAAAGGTTAAGCTCTCTAGTTACATTCACTAGGCGTGGATTTTTTTGAAACAAGGCAATCTTTTGATGCTGCTGGAGCTCAGAAACATCACCTTCCATTCATATGACTTTTTCATATTTGTTGAAGAGGTAGTATGGTCCTAATCTTCCCCAAATCCCATTTTTGAAATACCTTCACTTTATAGCCGAGAAATGACGTTTGGTGAGAGGTCACCTTCTTGTAGACAAATTCTATGGGAGTTTTTAGTGGTGTGATTCCGCTTATGATTTCAATGCCTTCAAATTTTTAAATAATTCTTAAAATTATCAGCACACCTTAGAGGATTGCATGTTTTGGGGAAATGGGGGTATATACCTACATCACCACTACTGCCATTCGTTCACTGTAAAAAAATACAGTCGGTCCTCTCTCGGACTGCTTGTGTCCCCCGCCTGCCGTCGTGGGTTTGTGAATGATAGGCCTCACATGACCTTTGTGCCTTGATGTGACTTTGACCTCATAAACAAATGAGGGATTGCATGTAAACTCCAAAACCAAGCTTGGTTCCAAATCTTACAACTTGACCTCAAATGACCTTTGACCTTGGAAGGTGACCTTTGAACCTCATCAACAAATGAGGGATCCCATTTGCACCTATGCTCCTTTGGTTCCTGAACTTCACTTTTCTGAAGAACGCGTGAAAGCCGACTCACGATTCCTGAGGGGGCGTCCCTCATTTCCAAAAATCGTGTTTTTTGCATGTACATAAGGCTTGTCCATACTATCCTGTGTGAAATTGCTAGCTTCAAATCGAATCCTTCATATAGAAAATCACAACAACTTGTTATAAAATTCCCGGTCCGGAATTTTTTGTTGTACAACAGTATCCTATGGGACGTAATACTCCACTAACACATAATGTTTACTGTTACTGCATCAAAACGAAAAATCCTTTCATCATCTCAATTTCGGAATTGTGCCATTTAGGTTACTATCTTTATTGCTAGTTGCTAGTTTTCATTATTATATATTTCAATCTCTGAGTCAGACTTTATTTAACATTTTCAGCATATTTTCAACTTTAGCTCACATGAACTTTGACCTCTCAAAATGGGGTGATGTCATAGTTTGGCAACGCTTTGCCCCCAATGTTGTTACGGATGTGATCTTGATAGGCAAATGTTCCCTTTTGCACAACAGACAATCACAACAACGGACAATCGACACGGTGGACAAAGTGATCCCTGCATTTTCCTGCCTTAAGGCAGAGGACACAAAAATCACAGAAGTGGACCACATACCTTGTTTAGGAGGAAATTGGGTCCTAGATCTAACAATAAGAATATACTACCTCCCTTTTTTGCGGTGATTGTCAAATTTTCCTCTTTTTCCCCAAAAATTCAAAATTTAAAAATGTGAATATGACAATTTGCCAGAGCTGGTGTCTCAAGCAATAAAAAAGTTAAAATTTCACCTCATGAAAGTGTGGTGGTCAAAGGGCTAATTTACTAGCTATATTGTTCTTGTACCCCGCAAAATCTAAGGTGGTTAATTCCGTAACACCATGGGTGTTACTTTTACACCTACTGGGAAATCATAGGGGACAAGCATCCACTATGTTTCAGATATTACAACCATTTCGAGTGTCAATACACCCCTGTTAGTGGGTGGTGTATTGGTGAGGGGGGGATTAAACAAACAGAATGTTTGGGGTTCCTGCTTAATAGTTAATTTTACCATCAGTGTATTATTTTTCAATCACCTACTGCGCACTGCCAAATTGGACCAGTGGATTGTTATATAACACCCTCTGGAATCAATAACAGGTCCCACCCCTCTGTGTTAATTTACACCCTTTGTTTAACATGTATTTGTAAATATCTGACATTCTTATAGAAATTTTGTTTTTTCTTTTCCCTCTATATTTCTCACTTGGATGGCAAAGAAAACATACAAAGTCTCCTCACCAGGCCCCTGCTCATAAAGTTACTACATACAGTAACAGATTTTGCCAAACAAATGACCCACCATGCACCAGGAACAACTGCCTTTTCTTCTGGCAAACTTGAGAAAGACCACATGGAAATGGTCAGAAGATGAAACCACCTGAACAACAAGTTTTTGGCAAATAGCACCAAAATCAACAAAGTTACCCGATCCCTCCACCCATGGTAGGGGCAGTAAAAAGGCTCAGAGAATCAAAATGTGCAGTAAACCGCAGAAAAACTTCAAACCAATATGCTGGGTTCTAACTGCATTTCCCATTATGAACCCCTCGCTCCCCAAAAAGGGCCCCATACCCCGCCCCCCAATACAACTCCATCAAAAGAAAACCCATTTTTTTTGACATCATAGGCTACAACAATGATACAAATATAATCCAGAGCCCAGTTTTGTGGAGTGACTAAATTCCTGTAGCAGTGTGAATGGTCTACTAAGCACCCTATTGAAAACAGGGAGACCCACGGGCTGGCTGGATAACACACCTTTTTTTCTCTTTTATGTGTGGTTTTATTGATCAAGAATCACAGCATCACCAACGATTCATTCCAGAGGCGGTTTCTCGAAACCACAAGTCTCGCCTGCCTTCGCGTATAGCTTAAGCAAAGACCCACACCCGATTACAACTGTACAAATTAGAATGTTCCCAACGAAGTTGTGCACGCAGATACAGTGGAGGATTGGCATATTCCCCCTCTCCCACACCCTCCTCCCCCAGAGTACCCCACAACATCCCCCACCCCTATGCAGCATTCCACCCTACCAATCCCCCAACACCCCACTATCCCCTCCCCACGACCCCCTCATCAACCCTGCCCCCCTCCCCCTCCCCAACCTCAAAACAACACACCACCCTCCCCAACACCCCGCAACATCTCCACACCCTCACCCACCCCACGCGTCAAACACCCCACCCCTCCCGCCCACCCCCGCACCACTCCCCCCTCCCCACACCCCGCCACATCCCACTCCCCTCCCAACACCCCAAAACACCCTCAATTCAACTCTTACACCCCACCCCTCCCAAAATCACCCCCGAATACCGCCACCTCCTCTCCCAAACACCCCTCAAAACAACCACCACCTCTTCAACACCCCCCCGCCTACCACACCAGACGCCAAACCCATCCCAATCACACCACTCCCCTCCCCCAACCCCTACCCCTAACCCCCTCCCCACCACACCGCAACACCCCCCCTCCCCAACACCACCTCAAACAGCACAACAGCCCCCACCGTCCCTCCTAACCCCCGCAAAACCCTCCCAACAATACCTCAAACACCCCACCCCTCCCCAACACCACCCCCCGTCCCCACACCACCTCAACACCCACAAACACCACCTCAAACAAACCCCCCTCCCCTCCCCAACAACCACCGCAACAAAATATAGCACAACACCCCCGCCCCCAACCCCCCACCACCGGACCTCACGCTTATCCTGGCCACCCCCTCCCCTCCACCTCACACCGCCACCCCCCCCCCCCCCACCACCCTGGGCACCAACGACACCGGCGACAAATCACCCCACCCCCCTCCCCAACGACACCGCCACACCCCACCCCCCTCCCACCCACCCACACCCCACCCCTCCCACCCCGCAAGACCCCTCCACACAACCCACTCAACGCCCCCACCCCACACCCTGCACACCCCTCCACCCCTCCCAACACCCTTCAACAGCCCCACCCCCTCCCCAACAACCCCTCCCCAACACACACCGCAACACCAACACCTCCCCAACACCCCTCACCGACACCCACCCCTCCCCAACTACCCCGCAACACCCCCACCCCTCCCCAACACCCGCAACACCCCACCCCCTCCCCCCAACAACCACAACACCCCCTCACCCCAACATCCTCACCACACCATCGCAACACACCCCCCCCCCCTCCCCCAGGCCCCACACCCCATCCCCTCCCCACACACCACGACAACACCCCACCCCCCCCCCAGACAACACCCCGCAACACCCCACCCCCTCCACATCTTGCCCGCAAACACCCCCCCTCCCCAACACCCTGCAACCCCCCATCCCTCCCCAACACCGCCGCAACACCCCCTCCCCATCAACCCCCTCACCACGCCCCAACCCTCCCCCAACCCACCCGTCCCCAACCCCCGCATACCCCACACCCCCTCCGCCAATAACCCCACCCCCTCCGCCATACCCACCCCTCCGCATACCCCCAGCCCCCTCCGCATACCCGCCCACTCCCAATAACCCCACTTGGGCCTCCCCAAATGCCCCTCCCCAACCCCGACCCCCTCCCCAACAACCCACAATATCATCCCATCCACCCTCCCCAACACCCAGTCCCTCCCCAACACCCCATCCCTCCCCCAACACCCCCTCCCCAACACCCCAGTCCCCCTCCCCACACCCCACCCCCCCTCCCCATCACACACAACCACCCCGTCCCCCTCTACCACCCTCCCACCGACCACCCTACCCCCCTCCTCCAACCCCCTCAACACCCTACTCCCTCCTAAACACCCCACCCCCCCCCCTCCCGCAACACACCCATGGTCCTCTCAAACACCCCACCCCCATCCCCACATAGCCCCCCCCCTCCCCACACCCACAACCCTCCACCCCCTGTCCCACCACCACCTCACATCCAACCCCACCCCCTTACCCCCAACCACACCACACACCCCCTCCTCAACATCCCTCACCAACACCATCTCACCAACCCACCCCCTCCCCACATGCCTCTCTACACCCCATCCCCTCCCCACACACACATCACCCCACCCCCTCCCCAACAATCCCTCACCACCCGGCCCCAACACTACCCCAGCCAACTACCTTCAACCCCCACCCCCTCCACCAACACTCCTTCCCACCCACTCCCCGACCCCCCTCCCACACCCCTCCCCAACACCGACCTCAAAAACCCATCCCTCCCTCAACAACACCAACCTTCCCCCTCCAACACCCACACCCCCCTCCCCAATCACCCACCCCCTCCCCAACCCGGCTCTCTCAGATCACCCCACCCCCTCCCCAACTCACCCTCAACACCCCACCCCCTCCCCAACAACTCACACTCAACAGCCCCCTCCTCAACAACATCCCTCACCACCACCTCAATCCTCAACACAACAAACCACCCCACCACACCCTCCCCACCTGCCCTCAACACCCCATCCCCTCACCCAACCACCGACAACACCGCCACCCCCTTCTCCCACCACACACCCCTCAAACACCCACCCCCCCCCTCCAAACATCCGCTGCAACCCCCCCCCCTCCCAACACCCCTTCAACACCCCAATCCCCCCCCAACAGCTCCCGCAACACCCCTCCCCATCACCACCCCTCAACAAGACCCCCACCCTCCCCGCAACAACCCCCACCCCATCGCCCAACCACCCCTCATACCCCCACCCCCCCTACCACCCTCTCAATACCCACCCCCCCCCCTCCTCTACCCCACCCCCCTCCTTCCTAATACCCACCCCCTCCGCAATAACCCATCCCCCTCCCCAATACCCACTCCCCTCCCCATGTCTCCCGCACAACCCCCCCCCCGTCCCCAACAACCCCAAGATCACCATCCCCCTCCCCAACACCACATCCCCTCCCCCACCTTACCCAATCGCCCTCCCCCACACCCCCCGGTCATCCCCAACACCCCTTCCCCCTCCCAACAACCCCCCACCCACCCCCCCCTTAGGCTTCCCCACCTCCCTCCCCAGCACAACACAACACCACCACCAACCTCCCCGACCCCACACCCACCCTACCCAGCGGTCTCCCCCCCCCCTCACACACCGCTACCCCCTCCTAAAGCACCCCACAACCTCCCCAACCCAACCTCCGCTGCTCCATGTAACAACGAAATTTATATTGCATATCCACTGTACTGTTTCAGCTATACAGCAATTACGCTAATTATAATTACGGTCAATTGTAACCAAAATGCCCTTTTTGGCGCCACATAGCCTTGACCTACATTATGGATTCACAACAAGATGAATTGCCAACTAGTCCTTCTCCTGTCGTGAAGAAATTTTGCATCTCCGATGTCCCGTTTCAGCGATACAGCAATTATGCTATTTTTTAGCTCGTTTACATCCTAGCTCTCATATATCACTCTACTTTCAAGATGGCAAACAAGATGCTCAACATAATATGGCCTCTCGTGCAGTGAAGGATTTGTGTACCGATGTCCCGTTTTCAAAATTATTGCAATTCCGCTGATTTTTGTGCCTGATTAATTATCGTCATTTGCATACTTAATTTCCGAGAATAGGCCCAAGAATCTAAATCCGGTCGAGAAACTCTTCAGCTCACTTCCGTTCACCACGTTTACATCATTATCGCCTTACGGACTCCTGAAAACTTTTACAACAAGCATTTTTTTCTTCAATTATGCCAATTAGACACTTCATTAGCATATTTTACCGCCCAAAAATGCCACTTGACCCAATTATGAAATTCACACAAAAGAGATGCAAAGGACATAGTTATCTTTCATGTATCGAAGGAATTTTTGGGAGCCTATCCGATGTACTGTTTCAGAGATACAGTAATTACGTATATTAAATTAGCTCATTTGCATACGCTTAGCCGCAAATTCACACACTTCCGCAATTGGGCTAAAAAGATGCGCACCAATAAAGGCTTTCATGCAGTGAAAAGGAATTTTGTGTATCTGATGTACCGTTGAAATTATAGTCAATTACCTGTTTTTTTTGCATATTAATTAGCTCATTTGCTACTTAATTTGCCCCGAAATACGCCCGCAATCTAATCACTTCGAGACCTCTCCAGCCCGCTTCCCTTCCACACCAAGTTAACTCATTATACGCCTTACGGATCTCGTCTGAAAACTTGTACACAAGCCTGCGGGATAAATTTTCGTAAATTATGGCAAATAACTACTTCATTAGCTATTTTAACGCCCAAAATCTAATCAAGTCGAGAACTCAATGGACCCGCTCCTGTCCCCAAGTTACCCATCGTGAGCCCCTTACGGAAACCCAGATAAATCGTACACAAGAACGTGAACACGGACGTCATGCAGACAGACAGCATGACAGACAGACAGACGGACGGACGAACGGACGGGACGAACGGACAGACAGACATACTACAGACAGACAGACATACAGAACATACAGACCGACAGACAGACAAACAGAAAATTGATTACTAAAGTCTCTGCCGACCAGTTCCGGCGGACCAAAACTATTTCAATTAAACCATAGGGCACTGATCTAGCCTATGATGTTAATACCTTTGTTGTGGTGTACTTTGCCCCCCCCCTTTTGATAAGTCCTTGTTTTTTACCCTGTTTTTGTACCACCAAATCATACAAGCCATATCCTGCCAATACACACCATGCTGACCTCAATTTATTGCGTAAGGTAAACAACTCCTGAATCAATTCTTTGGTGAAGGTGATAGTATTTCACACGGACCTTGACAACCATGGAGAAAATATTGGTTGAAATGGGACAAGCATTTAGCATTAGTTGCAATTTTTTAAAATAATCAAAATATGGCCCTTTAATTGGCCCACATGCAGTTTTTGACCACAATTATGATTCACACAAAGATGTACAATATAGTCGTCTCTGTAACGAAGGAATGTTGCATATCCATGTACCATTTAAGCGATACAGCAATTACACGGCAATAGTTTATTAGATCATTGCATCAAACAATGCCTGCCCCTTTAATTGACCCACTTGCACTTGAACCGCAAGATGAGTCATACAAAGATACACTAGAAGTACTCCGGACCAAGGAATTATGCATATCCCTAATACCATTTCAAGTGATAAAGACAATTAGGAATATTTAATTAGATAATTGTATCAAAAAATGCACCTTTAATTTACTCGCCGCACAGGCACTTTGACCCCATTATTATTCACCCAAATAGATGCCTGTGCATATGTATTCCTTTCATGCAGCGAAGGGAATTTTGGCTATCCGCTGTAACGGTTCAGAATTACATAAATTACGCATATTTAATATAGTCGCTTCATATTGCATCCTAGCTAGCCGCATGTATCACACACACGGTTCAATTGCAAAAAGATGCGCACCATGAAAAGCTTTCATGCAGTGAAGAATTTTCCTATCCAATTCTACCGTTTCAAAATTAATAGCATGTACGCTGATTTTTGCATATAAATTAGCTCATATTGCGCAATACTTAATAAGTTTGCCCGCATACGCCCGAAATCTAATCAGTTCGTAGACTCGATCTCCACCCCCTCCCTTCCACAGAGGGTGTCATCATCATACGCCTACGGAACTCCATAAAACTTGTACATAAGCCTTGAGGGAAAAAAATTTTATCGTAGATTATGCAATTAGAATACTTAATTAGCATATTTTACGACGCCCAAAATCTATCTTTCGAGAACTCGTGGACGCCACGTTTTGCCTCCAAGTTACATCATCATAGCCCGTTACGGAACTCCAGATTATTGTACACAGAGCCATAGAACCCGTACTTCAGGCACAACACAGACATACACAGACAGACGGACGGACTGCGACATGACAGAACAGACAGACAGACCGACAGCCAGAAAGTGAGTACTAAGTCCTCTCTGCGAACAATTTTCAGGCGAGACAACAACAATCACAAACAAAATCAGGAAGGACAAAAGAAAGGAAAAAAGTAAATACAAAAAAAAAAACTTACAACTGGTACACTAAAGCAGCAAACTATACAATAACGGATTTAAATGAAAAAATATGTAAAACTACTAGCAACTCCAAACGGAAACCAAAGCTCATCTCGAAGGCCCTTTTTTAAAATTCAATATCATTTGCTCTTTTTCTGCAATGTTAAATTCCATGTCTTTTCTGGGAATTCAAAAAACCTTTAAAAACAAAACCATTTATTATGAGGTTTTTTGTCTTGGAATGTACATCTGTAATAATAAAATTCAGTACAACCAGTAATATTCTTGTAAATAAAGATATTGCCAAAAATCCCAAAAAATCTTTTGGAAATTGTTAAATCGAAAATCTTGAAAGTTTTCCCTTCCATAATGTTCTCATTTCTTGCCAGGTGGAGTGACGAATCACATTCTCACAAATAGGATTATATAGTCTCTGGCTCCTTCTGGCAAAACAAGAAAAAAACTCGGGGGATATCATCCTCTTATTTTATAAAAAATTCCCGAACAGCATGGGCTCTATGGAACCACTTTAAAAGAAAAGACTTAGGGCGAGCCTCAATAGAGCATTTAAAGTTCGAAGATGTACCTCCTCCCAATCGACAATGTCTCCATTTTGTTTCCACAAAATTTTTACTTTTCACAACTTGTTTTGCTTTTTCAGAAAACATTTATCCAAAGAATAGAATAAGTGTGTTAGGAATTTTTAGATGTTTTCCCTGTCGAGTTCAAATTATCAACACATACTCAATAAACAGTGAAACGTGAATACCGGCGATTTCACCCCAATTTTTGAGGAATGTTTTGACAAGAATTGAATTTTCTTTCTTCTGTCTTTGTGTGAAATACCAAGTTCAGAAATCATTCTCAAAGTCTTAAGAGAGATATCATCGGGATCAGGAGCATTAATTAATCAGCAAGGTATAAATACCCATATCGTACCCAGTCCCGATATAAAAAACTTTTTGGATTTAAAACGGATATTTCTATTAAACCATAAACATTCTTGGGAGCTATTACTCTTCATATGAAATTTAATACATTTTAAAATGCTTATTCCGATAGATGTACCATGTTCTTATTGAGTCTGCCACTTGATTATTAAACAAACCATTTCTTTTGACCAAAGCTGTCATCCCTATTTGGCTAGGAAGTAGAAAGAATAAATACGACTTAACCAGGAGGGCCAGACACCAGTTGGCTGGATATTGGGCATTTGGGATTTCCAAACGGTAATTTAGGGAATTCTTGAGTGCATTTTCTTTGGCAAATATGACAGAATAAAAGTGAATCTGAGCGCTCACTTCTTAGGTTCTACCTGCATCATATTATAAATTAATTTCAGTAACATAATATAAAAGTAAACCTGGTCTGTGTGCATATCTGGTGTGTGTATTACAATTAGAAGAATTTAGAAGTTTCCGGAAATTGCTTGAAGTGAAGTGGGTTGACTAGAAAGTATCCCTGAACTATAGATAGCACACTTCTGCATGTACAGTCAGGGAGAAGTGCTATTAAGTACATGGAAACAATTGGAAGAATTGGAAGACTTATGATGTAATGTGCTATCTTAGATGTAATTGTTAGAAATTTGATCAGAAAGCATGACATTTTGATGGTTTGATATTATGGTTGTGATAATTTGGTCGTTGCCACCGAAATTGGGAATTTCAAGTCTTTGAAAGATATTTTTATATTTGAAATTGAAACATATTATTGATATAATGTTAATAGAATAATTTGAAATCATTGGTGATAGAAATTGTATAATGTAAATTGAATCAAGTTTCAAGTTTATTCTCCATAAACAAAAACAGATCAATAAATTACACAAAGCAGTAATTACGATGGAGGGTTGACCAAATAGAGAGCAAAGCTCGTAAAATATTGGCCACCCAATAAAAATAGTAAAGACAGGTTACAACATGAGACGCAACAAAGGTGCAAGACAAGGACCGACAAAGACAAGGACCAACAAAGACAAGGACCAACAAAGACCAGTGCAGACAGACATTAAAGTGACACTGGCACATTTGAAAAATAGAGCGCCCTGTAGATTTTTCAAAATTGAAATTTTTGCATGGCCGTAAAGCTTTTATATACGTTAGTCCTCACCTGAAATTATTAAGCCCAAATCAGCGCGCCTATGGGATAGTAGTAGTAGATCTATTTTATCATTAATGTCGCAAGCGACATTAATTCAGCAGACGACGCGGAAATGGCGAGTAACACAAGAAAACACATGCAAGAGTTGATTCCCAGGGCATGCACCCTGCCCAATCAGTCTATGACACTTGTGGTTTTAATATCAATGAGTATGAGTCTATGGTTCAATCTGCACGGCAGCGCAGATCCAGATCAATCCGTTTCTCCGAGATCCAGATCACAGATCCAGATCACAGGAGACCATGTAAGAACTCTACACGGCGCAGTGAGTGCGAAAATATGGCGACCTTTCGTAGCGTAAAGTGTACAAATGCTTCGAGTAACCCTGGTGATCAAAGAATACTAAACGCGTGACCCAAGTATGCGCTAAAGTGCAGCGACACAACCAAGCGTTGCAGATCTGGATCAGGTTTGGCCGTTGCCCGTGTGGACGCAAACTGGTCTATATACAAGGGTTGATCTGGATCTGATCTGGATCCGCACTGCCGTGCAGATTGCCCCAATAGACACATTTAATGATTAAAGTTACGGCAAACCTAAGAGTTAGCCAATAAACCACATGTATGCCTTTAGCCTCATAATCAAAAGCATAGTTACATCAAAGTCAACTTGGTGGCGAAATGGTAAACATTCGTTTGGTTTCCGAAATTTATATTCCAGTCTACCACACATTGATTTACTACTGGGCTTTTTGTGTTACTGAGTTTTTTGCTACTGGGCCTTTTTGTTACTGTACTGGCAAGAGTATCCCGAGTTAAACTACATTTGCTTTGGTGATTGAACATATTTTGATTCAACTGTAGAATAAGTTTTGCCATGTTTCACTATTGGGGTGAATTTCAACTTGAATTGAACTCTAGAACTGTCACAGAATTCTATTGTTGGTAAAACCATAGAGGTAAAATTGGGTATAAAATTTGAACATAAAAATCCCACCACTATATTGTCAGGTATATGTTACGTCTTTTAAATAGTTTCCCCTGAAGTGACCTCAAATTAGTTAACATGAATTCTAAAGTTAAAGCCACTATCAGTCATTCTTTTCCTAATTCAAAATGCCAATTTTGTTGCTAAATTGCTAATGTTAGGTCATATCAACACCTTATATTGCTGTTCTTTGTGAAAAACAGTCACTTAATCATTTTAAAGCAGTCTTGAAGATGCCATTTACAACTGTTTCTAGACCTACAAAAAGTCAGATCCCAACTTTTTATTAGTAAACAAAGCATAAAAATCATTATTTCTTGACAAATATGGTGCTTAGCCACTTTCAGGGTAATTACTACAACAATTTCCAATACTCCAGTGCAAAAAATGGACTTTGATGAAGAATACAGGACCCAATTTGTTTACATTGTGAAGAAATTGCTCATAGTGGATTTAACTGAAAATTCATCTTCTGAAATTAGTAAACAAAGTGTTGCATATAACAATTACTATGGAATAAAATGTTGCTCATCAAGATAATTGAGCTCAGATAATTTGAAATGTATTGATGAATTATATAATCTGAATTTGTTCAATGGAAATAAATTATATTTTATATTATTTTTGCAATTATGTGTCTGGAGTACTTTCCACGATGTCTTAGTATCATTTTAATGCATTTTTATTGACAAATTCACCACAAATACCATAAACTTAAGAGCCGGGTATAAACAAGGGTTAATCCTTCATGAATGAACCTTTTTCTTTCAACATAAAATGAAAGTTGAAATGTAACGAGTGAAAAAAAATCCTCAGAATTTTTTTCTCTAATTGTTACAACACACTTTCAGAGTATATTGAAGGAAACAAGGTCCACTCAGGACAGTCTAACCCCTAAACCCAGCTTTATGTTCCTTTCAACAACAGAACCAAATTACTAGCTACAAGTCTGGCTATACCATATTTTGATTATTGTAATCGGGTGTGGTATAGCCTTTCATCAAGGCATTTTGCTTTATTTCCTACAGTCCCCTGTATACGATGTGGTATACAGTGCCCTCTCATGGGAAATCTCTTGCGCATTGCCTTTCTGCATTTATTTTTTTTTTATTTTCCCGGAAAATCTTCCGGAACTTTCCTGGGAACTGATTGGGCAATACATACTAGGGCCACAAGTGGCTAGGGGCCAACCAGGTAACCTTGTCTATCAAATAGTCTTCTATTGTTGTATGTAGTTAAAGGCCGACTCAGAGATTTCCCAATGAGGGTGCACTCAATTTCCAAAGAAATTGTGTTTTTTGCAAATACATAATGTTGATCCATATATTAATCACTGTGTGAAATAACAATGCTCAAATCGAAGTTCTTCATATAGAAAATCACAACTTTGTTATTAAATTCCGGATCTGGAATTTTTGTTATCACAGTATCCTATGGCACTGTTATACTGTGAATAAACTTTAGCTGCATGAAAACGGAAAACCTGATTCATCTCTAACTTTGGAATTAAGTATTTTAGGTGACTATCTTCAGTTCCAGATGACTACTACTTAATATTTCAAAATCTCTAAGTCAACCTTTAATCTGATGACATCATCCGTGCGAATGCAAATGCATTGTGGTCAAACAAATGTGATACTACCCTCAGGCGGCATTGTTTTATGTTACTGTTGGGCATTCGTATTGTGGTTAAAGAAAGGGTTCAGTTGACAGATTATGTTGGCAGGAGCAATCAGTACATATAATCTGCCATATGATGACTACTTAATACTTTGATGGACAAATTATACTTTCACAGAGCTATCCCTATTTGTGCCAAGACTTAAAGGTCCATGGTTCGATGGCTAATAGCCTCATCCTTAAAATTAAGTTCATTATTGTATAAGGCGATTACCTGGGTTTCGCGGTTCTCGGGTTTTGCGGTTCCTGACCTTTACCCAAGTTTACCCCATTTGACCTCCTTTGACCATGAATGACCCTTGATGACTTTGTCGTAACCTTTAAGATTATTGGCATCAACAATCAACCCCACCCTCCAAGTTTCATGTCCATACACCAATGTTTACCCCATTTGACCTGCTTGGTCTTTGGACAGTCAAGGGTCACCCACCCACCAAGTTTCAGGAAATGTGTGACCCTCGGTCTCAAGAAAATAGATGCGGTCAGACAGACAGACAGACCACCAGTATTAATATACAGATATCTATTTTTGGGGAGGGTCTTTATGTCAGAAGAAACTATTTAATTATGACATTCTTAAGTGTGCCAGACAGAACACAATGTTGCAAATGCAGTAAATGTAAAGGGCACCACTACAGCAGCAAGGACAGATTTATGGGAAGAAATACAATTTGGATGCAGGAGGAAGTTTTCAGAGATAAACTACAAGGATTGGTATGGATAGGCAACCAAATTTGTGTGCAGAACTCGCTCAACTAAGAATCGAACCTAGTAGGATGGTGAAAGGTGAGTGAATTGACTATATCGGCCTGCCTTCCCAAAATCCAAATATTGGTATTATAATTATGCAAAAATATGGAAAAGAGGATTGAGCAGAGGGGAAGGTCATTGATAAAGATCAGTAAGAAAAACGGACCCAAAACAGATCCCTGTGAGACTCCACACTTGTTGAGAAAAATGAAGATTTGCTATTGAACACAAGAACTTGCATTCTAGGATTAGACAGACATCAGCAAGCTTAGCTTAAAGAATTTCTGATTAGACATGCAGATTTATTTGCCATGACACAGTCCAACAAGATAAAACTGGTAAGGCATACCCCATAAAACAGGTGGCCCGCAGACTCCCAATCCACCAGAGACAAGAAGAAAAGGAGCAGCTAGAGGTGATGCCATAGAGAGGAATTATACAACCACCCACTAGTCCTTGGTCATCACCTGTGGTATTAGAATGGACCAAAGCTGGAGGTACTGTAATGACTATTGCAATTCAATGCACTTGTAGGACAGAAAGATGTATGTTAACTCCTAATGAAACTTTTGCAAACCCTCAAAGTATGACTCCATAATGTAACTAAACAAGTGCAAACTATAAAGCCTCAGTGGTATGGGATAAGCCTTATCACTTCTCTTGTTTTTCATTTCAGTATTTCATGTCGTATTACTGAGGATACGGTGGCTTCATGTAATCTACAGGTGTTGCTTTTGCCCAGTGACTTTCAAGACCCAAAGAAAATTTCAACATCACTTCACTTGACCACATCCATTCCATTGGATCTACTTCAACTACCTCGACATCACCTACCGCCTCATACAATCCATCCCCACCAAAGACTAAGAGGAAGGCTTCCAATATCAACCCGACTACTACACTCTTGCCACCACCTAAGGTCCTAGCTTTTGGATGTCTATGTCCTAGCTTTTGCTCCATAGAAGGCAAAACAAGACATTCCATCATTCCTGTGCCTACACTGTCTATATGTGGGATTGAGCCACAGGTATATCAAAATCACCATATCAAAGATCATGCAAAACCGGTCACCACCACCTATGTGGCTACCAAGGGGGCTAAAGTTTAAGCGGGGTAACAAGAAATTGCCTGGTCCAGTTCTCCCTACAAGGGCATTGGCTCCAACCAAGGTGCCCACCAAGTTTCCCTTAGCATTGTTGGCAATCCCAAAGTGGCCATCGGATTCCATGTCCCTCTTTGAGAGTGATTCCTCTTCTTCTGAAGATTACCTTAATCTGGAGAAGGCCTCTCTCTCACTTAAAGTCCCTACTACAAAGAAAGTCATCCCTGTACAGAAAACTACCACTAGGCCGGGTGCCCTCACTATACAGAAGGTCACCAAAACACAGCGAGTCAGTGCCTCATCCAAGATCCCCAATGTACAGAATGTCACCGCCACACTGGAAGCCCCAACTGCAGAGGAATATTCCTGTGTAGGCAGCCGCTCCTGCACAGGTCATTCCTACCATAAGACTAATCTCAACAGTAACTTAGGAACCACAAACCCCCATCAACACCAACTCCTAGAACACCAGAACAGCAGCAGCGGCCATTAACTCCAGTCATGGAAGGTGATATCAATGGCTTGTGAAATCATAATTATAAAAAATCGTTCAAATATCCCAATTTCAAATGAAATTAACATCACAGCTTTAAGTTGCCTTTGGCATACTTTTTAAATTAACACCACATCTTTAGATTGGCTTCAAAGTGGCTTTTACATTATACATCTTTAAGTTTCCTTCAAAGTGGCTTTTAAAATCACATCTTCAGGTTGCCTTTGAAGTGGCTTTTAAAATTATGAACATCACATCTTTAGGTTATTTATTGTTACAAACAATTTAAGAGCAACCCTTTACAGTAGAGTTTAACCTTCAACTCCAACAGTTTTGAAATGAAAAAAATATAGCTTGATAACATTGCATAGTTAAAATGTTTGTGATTTTGGTGTTAAGCCAGTAGCCATGGTGGCAACATCAAAGTAATTCTTGCTCACCATTATTTGTCACTGTTGTCTTTTTGACCTGCGCCATGACTAGTGCTTTAAAGGGACATTAAACAAATTGTGCATAAAGGACACCCTCAATTTCGGTCAAAACTGCGGTTTTTCACTCAAATTTTCATGTCTTAACCCTCACCTAAAATGCAAGAAAATACACCAGATTTCAAGTGGGATCCCCTCCAACAATGGCAGGATTAGAGAATAAAGGTATGATTATGGGAACCGGTACTCTCTTTACGACGAATTGAAATCAAGGCGATACCATTATTTTAAGAACGAAGAACGAGGCCGGAGAATTCTTAAACAGCAATTATCATTTAAGGTCATCTTTAATCCAATTTTGCAATACTTTACGGCTTAAATACAACAAGAAAGGACTGCCATCACCCAGTGACAACAATCGAACAACCCGCTGAACGCAAAGATCATACGCAACGAGACGCAACATTGGCAGACACGAGCGCTTCAACCTAAAAATAATTTCAATATGCAGCGCGTACTACCTGGGTTCAATTGATCAAATTGAACCCGGGCATCAGCCAATGAAATTGCTTATATTTTCACAGCTGTTTAAGAATGAATAATGGCTGCCACACAGTGAGGACGTGTGTAACGTGAGCTGGTGAGAACTACCCGATTTCGACCAAATAATTGTCTCCTATCTCAACCCATTGACTGTAATTAATTGGTCAACAACCTTGCTACTCAATTTGCTCTTGAATTTAGCTCTTGGAGGAGGAAATTGTCAGTATTTTACACGTTTTTGGTCTCTACTTTGAAGTTCGCGCCATGTCGTCTAACTGAATTGTACACGTGTATACATAGCACGCTAATTGTATACTTCACACGTACGTATACTCTAACATTGTGTATAGCCTGCTACTGTATTACGCACACACTGTACAGGTGCGGTATTGTCAATATGAATGCACCAGTGGACTTTAACACATTACACAGTCTTTTAATCAAACTTGATACAGATATGAAATCAAGATTTGATGCTCTCTCTAACCAACTTCATGATGTGAAGGAGGAAATAAAGACCATCAAGACCGACGTGGAAGAAATGGAGCGTAATATGAAGTACTTAGATGAGGAAATCATCACATTGAACGAACATGCGTTACCAAAACTGAGGGAAGAACTTACTGCTAAAATAGAGGCGCTAGAACAAGCTAAACTAGAAGCGGAACTGTATAGCAGAAAGCCCAACTTAATCT
>JAMKCH010064663.1:0-48479 GCA_023653785.1 Ophioderma brevispina
TAGGCGAGAGGTATGCCTATAATGGATAATAAACATCCCTTTAGAATAATAAGGTATTCAGAAGGAGGGGCGTTTGAAGATATTGTTAATATACATAATAACATTAAGGGGACAGTACACCATAAAATAAAAAATCTACTTTTAGCATCCATTTTATCCCATTTTTAGGTCATTAGTACCTGGGAAAATATTCGAAAAATAAATGGTCAAGGTCAAAGGTCCGCCTCAGTCGCATAATAATAGTTCTGCATCCTTGGATTGGGGTAATGTAAATCCGCAGGGTTTTCTCCATAACCAATGTAGTAGGAGGTTTGGAATTTGGATTTGGTGTTCTACTATAGATACTGCACATAGGGCACATGTTGTCCATTGGGATAAAGCTCCCGACTCACACCCAAAGGTTGTGAGTTCGAGCACAACTGAGGCCAATGTGTTTCGCCCTTGAGTATGACGCTTTTACCTCGATTACTCCTCTTTACCCAGGGGTATAAATGGTACCGGCATTATTCAATTCGGGAAGGTAACTACTCGCTGTAAGAGGAAGGTGTATCGGAACCCCCTATAGAACATATGGTGGATCTGGCCCAATCGCTTCGAAAGAGAGCTGGGCACTCCGTCTGTGGTACTATACAGGTCCGTCCCCCTTTACCTTTATAGATCGCGTGCGCTACAGAGCCCTTTTTGAGATTTTATAATGTAAATCCACAATGTCCCAAATAGCAATGGTAGTAATTTTTATCATATGTTTGGAGAGTTTGATTTTAAATATATTTTCAATAATAAGGTGGTAACAAATGTCAAAAAAGGGCTCTGTAGCGCATTAAAGAATATTATGATTATAAACAATGAAAGTTTGAGCTTCTAGCACTTTCCGTTGCTGAAAAAAAACCGGAAATTTGTAAAACAGCGCATTCGGGATATCGCTTTTAGGTCTAGAAACGCTAATTTGCATATTATACCAATTATTATTATATATAAATGCAATTTTGAGAGCAGATTAGAAGTACATGAATTTTCAAGAAATAATACCACTTAAGCTATGCTCCATTACGAAGTTACGGAATTTTAAAAGAAAAATGATAAAAATAGCTGGGTGAAAAACAATAAAAAACAAAAGAAAATTTGCTCACTACATTTCTTTTGTTTGTTATTGTTTTTTGAGGCAAGCTTTTAAATCAGTCGGCAGAACTAGAATTGACGATACTATCAAACAGAATGTCCTATTTGAATGGGATAAAAAGTATTTTGAGAGCAAAATGTGGCTCTTTAAATTAACCCCCTCGTCTTATCAAGGGGGGGTAACCACCCCTAGTGAACTTGCTCCGGTGCGCTAAAATGCCAAAAACTTTTCGTAAACATCTTCTAGGTAATCGTTCGCTCATCCTTTCCGTCATTTTAGGCGAAAAAAATGTGAGGCAGCACTTCACCGGGATGAGGGTATGCCGTCAAAGGTCGAGGGTGGTGGGGGGGGGGGGTGCACCCAGAGGATATTTTATGGTGCATTTTTTGACACTATTATGTACGGTAATAGCTCTAAACTCTTTGTTATGTAAAACTGCCGGATTGCACCATTTAGAGCTGAAAACATCATGAAAATCCGATATCCTAAGTTTTTTAGCGCAAATGTGGATTTTCCGCCTATTTCTGTGGAAATTGCCAATTTTGCCGGCTCAAGGACTTGAATGACGCCATTGTAACGCCATACTAAGTATGTTTGTTACTTATTTTGGGTATCATGGGAAAGAGGAGGACATAGCTATCCACTGGTATCAAAATCATAAGCTCGGTGCTTTATAACGATTCTCTATGGGGTACCACCCCCCGTGTAAGATTCTTGGAGATTTTTGGCCCGAAATCATGCTCAGGAGCATTATTTTCAACTCGTCTCTATGGGCGCTATTCATATTATGTGTGCTCTTTATTCCGTTAATGTTTTATATGTATTACCAAGAACGACTTCCTGCCGGTTCGGATTGCTTGGCGTTGTCTGTGGGCGCTCGTCTTGTTATCTAAATGTCGTGGGTTCGATCCCACTGCCTGAACAAAATTTGTTTATGATTTTATTTGTATTTAGAGTTGGAATTGTAATCATAAATACATCAGAGTTGTGGATTGAAGTAGAAAATATTGAATCTGCTTATGAGATAATAAGACTGGTCATGGTCCTGGAGCATGATTTCGGGCCAGAATCTCCGTCTGCCCTTGGTAACCGTGTTACAAAAAGGCTTGGTAGGACTGGGTAATAATATTCCTTACAAAATGGCACTTCAAGGTGCTCAGGGTTTTACGCTCCCCTTAAAGTGTATAAAGAGGGGTCATGTGGATCCAACAATTGTTTTGTTTCGCGCGCCAGGTTGTTACGCTAAATTATTTTTATGTCATACCTCATATCACGTGCCATATTCCTAAATAAACGTATTCCTTGCGAAAAAAAAACTCCAGATTTATTCCGACAAATTTACACACTGTACAGCAATCATGGAAGCTACCATGTTTATTCCCTGTTGTATATTTTACAACGCCGCATTCATACCGAAACAGAAGCCAGCGAAAATATATCACTTGACTTCAGCAAGTTTGCCACAGCCAACTTTGTGAACTTCGTTGACACCAAGGATAGGAGCGAAGTTCGTTATATTTTTTTGGCAAAAAACTACACTTTTTAAAACCTCAGTGAATTTGAGAAAAATGTAAGAGGGGTGGTTTTAGATATCATTTTGCGATTATAGTAGGATATTTTATTCCTGTCAGTTTTCATTAAAAGTTTGTGGGGCTTGTCCGACGATTCCATTTGTTCTGAGAGGTGTATGATTTACCATATATGTACAATAGAAATTCCATGTCACAATACCTGGTAAGATTAAGGCCATAATTAAAAAAATGTCCCCTTTTCTCACGAAGACATATTACAAGTCAAATGCCTGATCATTCCAAACTTGAACACACCTGAAGCAGTCAACATAAGAAATATACGAATAAGTATATTACTCACCAATATTCTTTTACGTCACTAAGGAATATAAGAAAATCGGATACATTTACATTTATTTCCGTCTGTTCAAAATATTTGACACTGGTCCCAATCATTTAAGCATTTTGAGTTTTTGTCCACAATATTTACGTGGCCTAACCTCCTTTCACACAGCCTCGATGTTCATGACACTTTATCCGTTCTTTGATTGACATCAAACAAAGGACTCGATAGCGTGTCTCAGACTTTACGACAATCTATTCAATTGAATCTGGTATGAAACCTTTACATATTCGCAGAGAAGATGAGAAAGAAGGAGATGGCTCGATTTTGCAATCCGATTACAAGGATTACTCTCATTCATCAGCTCATTGTTAGGAAACTTCAAAGGCCACTCGATTGGACCTTTGAAGTAATGTGTTCAACCGCATCAAGCTTGGTCGTTCGGGAAGGTTTCACAACAGGAAGTAATTGACACTCTCCCACTAAAATAGCTTATTAATTTTCCAGCTAAAGATCTCTGCTGGCAAAGAACTCCGCGGTTGTTCTGACTGATTGTTATTTATTTTAATCGTTGGCAAAATAATTGATGAAATCAGTGGCTTTTTATTGAAAGAAACAGCAAAATCGACCCTTTTTTCGGTAAGCTAACATTGATTCAAGGTTTTGGGGGTCAATAAAAGATGTTATTATTTTAGCCTAATTTACCCAATTATCCGGTTTATTCTTGTGAATATGATATGATGAATGATTAGATAAATGCATATTCAATACACTCACCATACTTTTTTGTGTCAGAAAGTGTCCAAATTGCCAAAATACTTTGAAAATTTGGGGTCACCGTTTGTTTATAATTATAGCAGGCGAGTACATTTCGCTTGTACTGGTCACAACCATAGTGTATAGACCCTGTGCAAATACCAATTGAAAAACTGGGTAATTGGAATGTTTCTGGGATTTAATGACAGGTGAATGTAATGTTCTCCATCAAGTAGCGTAAGTCTTTGGTCCAATCGATTAGATTTAAGCCGATTGACATGAATAGGCGGTTGAACAGGTTATCTTTTGAAGTAGCAGTCGAACCACCTCCCTTTTTTTCGTCTCTCTTCTCTGGGTAACAAAGTTGAATCATTTCAGTTGTTAATACAGCTTTTTAGTTTTTGATCTCACACATCCTCTCCGAATTAATTCATACCATCGACAATATGTGTCTACTGACAGGAATAAAAATCAGACTATAACAAAGGTTTTAATTGGCCTACCACTAACAATCCATTAAAACGTGGACATATTAAAACTGGTCGCGTAAATATTTATAGTTTTATCGCAGTCGCACTGTAACCATACATCTCTATACATGGATTGGCTACACTACAGTAATTGCAATTAGATGAATGGAGCAACGGGCGGACATCTTGGTCTACCGAACACAATAGGGAACTTGCACTGGAGGTCAATAGGTTAACTGGCCAGACCTGCCTACAGAACAACCCAAGCATGCAGAGAATACAAAGGAATCACCTGTAGAAATAGATGAAATGTTCAGGTGAACCAGGTGCTAATTGTGGTTCTTCTTATGCTTGGATGATCTGGAGGCAAACAAAAGTCCATTCAATATATTTTACCTTCCGTGAATGGGCCCTATACCATTCCAGAGACGACTGTTTAACAGAATTATTTTGTCTCCCGGGGTGCCCGTTTTAGAGACATGCCATCCCATACGCGCACATACAATGAGCTCAATGAGTTGGCTTGATTCTGTAGTCTGTTATGTCGCTTGTCCACATTTCAATGGGAACACATTTTGTATAAATGACCGGCTCTTTTTGGCCGTCAGTGCTCAATTGGTTTCCAATCCATTGTATAGAGATCAGTGTTCGAACCCACCAATGCGCGGTTCAGCATTCTACGTACTTTTCAATGTACCGAGTAAAGCTTCTTTGTATGATGAGAGTTTCTTAATTTTATTTTAAAAACTATTTTTCTCAAGAATCCGTGGCTCATTTTATAAAAAAATTGTGAAATGTATGCATTTTTGATAAATTTATATGTTTTAAAGGAAAACGTTAAATTAAAGCTGTGTTTTAATTTCAATGTTAAAAGGAAACGCGATAGTCTTTCATACAGGCCAGAACATGACTAACCACCGACCATCTTTCAATTGGTGTGAAGACTAAACATGGCTTGTGGCAAAACGAGAGCGTAAATAATAAACATGGCGGCTTCGTTAAGTCGTCTACTGCTTCGAAAGTTAAGCATGAAAATGGTGCTTTCTTCGCAAGGAATACTCCAATGACCATGAAAACCATCTGGTACGTCATATTCAGGATATTTTCATTTATCTGTGCCGGATATATTCATAACAATAAATCCCTTTAATCGGACTGGAGTAACTTTTCAAATTCTTTTATTTAAAATGAATCAATAATATAATCATTTATAATAAAATTAAAAAAAAAAAAAAAAAAAAAAAATCCTTAGGTATTTTTTTTTCATTTTTTGGCGAGAGAATTTGTGCGCAACCTAAATTGGGTTTTTGAACCCCATTTGAATCCGTAAAACCAGATTTCCTGTTTTTTTTTTGTTTTGCCTGTTTGCCTCGTTTTTGCATGTTTTTTTTTCTGATTTTTCCAATCGCAAAACGACATCCACAGCCCTATCAAAATATTTCAATTTCTGCAGTGGACTATTGTTTTGAGAGCCAGACATACAATAGCTGAGGAAGGCACGGTTCTATTCTGTGGACTCTACTCAAGAATGGCAACCCTGACATAGGCGGTACAATCAGCTAAGTATATAGTAGTTTCATTGATACGTTCGTTCTTATAATTGAAAAAAGTCCTAGATTTTTTATTTGATTTTGTTGTTGTTTTTTCGTATTAAAATACGTATGCTTACCTACATACTAATTAATAGGCTCCTGCACAGGCGTTAATGGGTTACATGGGTAGACCTGTCCTCCAACCAAGCCACATTGACAACACCCCATAGGATTTGGGGTTCGGATGTTAAAAACCAAAAACAGAACAATAAACACAAAAGCAAATGAATACAAAACAAAGAAAAACACAAACAAAACAAACAAATAAATAAAAATAAAAAAGCAGAAGAAGAAGAAAACACCAAACCCCTCCAAAACGGCACTTGTTCTTACTTAGCAAATTCGTATCAGCTTTACTTTTATATTATGTGAATATGTACTTTTTCTAACATATGGTGAAAACGAGAACGAAAACGGTGAACAATAAGAAACCCAATGACTATTATATTTAATATGACGAATTTTGAACAAAATGTCTGAAGAATTATGTTTTCCTATTCATTTGTTCTTAATTTGTATTGGTGCTTATTGTCGGAGTTAATGTTTTTGCAAATACAGGCGAAGTGGAATTAGGTGTTAATGCTAAGTCGATAAGATTGGATGGGGTAACAGTGTTCACTTCTTTTTTTGTGTGTGTGTTTGTGAAGGAATTGAAACGGTCAGATGGATGTATGCAGTATTTCTCAGCGACTTACGGCACCATAACGCAAGCGGTTCTTCTGAGGCTCTCCTCCCAGTCCATATCTGTGCCTGTGGGAGAAAACAAGCTTGTTATGGATATAGGAATAGTAGATGACAACGATCCAGAGTGGCCCCAGGTTGAGTTTTTCAACGTACATGTTCTGAACGGTGACGACATTCTATGTAGTGCCAAGGTCTTAATCAAAGATGACGATGGTAAATATCCACACACACCCACACAAACCACACACAAACATAGTTTATATTGTTATTGTTTATATCTTACTTACAAGAACATGTTTAATTGCATTGTTTGTTATTCAATTGGAAAATTAACAATTTATTTTTCAGCGAAGTGTAATCCGCCATGTAGCAACGGAGGTTATGTGTAGGTCATGATAAATGTCTCTGCTTAGACCCTTACTACAGCCTACGTGTTCAGGTAAGTGATAACGCTATAAGCCGCTTTTCTTTCAGGAAATATGTTATCAAGTTCAACAATTTGAACGCCGATTTCCTCACTTAGGGGTGGCAAGACAATATTTTTCAAGTCGACTACACCAGATTTCTATATCATTTTTGTGGACTAAAACGAATCTGTCAAGCATTTTGATGGTTTCATAAATTTTAAATTTTGCATATGAAGTAAATGGTGAATTTTAACAATTTTAGAGATAACGTCGAAAAGCATGTTCTTCTCAAACTATGCTTCCATAAACACAAACACAATTCTTTTGTATGGTCACTAAATAATGACAAAAGAAAAATGTAATAATATTGTGCCGCATTGTAAACTGCTTATATTTTACAGATATTGTATTGTTGAGTGCAAAGTCATGAATTAAATAGCCATTAAGCAGTGGACTTACAAGGTATAAGGGAAGGTAATTAGACCAATTCAGTTGGTCCGATGTGCATTGATACAATTTGTATTATTGCGAGCTCAAAATATTATTGATTGATTATTGAACCAACTGAAGACATATACAAAAACTCTCTGATCTTCATTATGGTCAATAAAGTGTGATCACTGTCTTATGATCAGCAATACTTCGGTGTGCGTTTTCAAAATTAATCAGTTCATTTTTTAGTACATGGTCGGTCAGCAATAGCTTAATTATCAATTCTCTAAATTACACTAAATGCTGAAATTAAATCAAACCAAACAGAAATAACCAGATGCTTCAGAATTAAATTCCCAGGAACCTATTAGTCGACAATTTTTATACCAACAGCAAACAACAAAACGTGAAAATAGGTCTCCGTGGAAGTAGTAGAAATTGGAAGTACAAACAGCAGTAGCAGGTCCAACAGCGGACGAGAATTCCAAGCACTCAAGCCAACATCTCTCTTGTTAAGGTATAGTCACACAGAAGACAGCTCCCGACCAAACCACTTCCCGACTACACAAGACCGCATTTTTTTCAAAATCGACTCCAGTCCTTTTCGAACGCTGGCAAATACAATTTTTATCCCGACCAGGGATCATTAGTCTGCGAGTATCCCCGTCGTCAACGAGACAAGCGGTGCTGTACGCCGAGCAGTAGGCGAGAGCATCATGGAATCAACAAGATCCAGCATGTTTAATTGGCGACGCCACTTGTTCAGTCCCCGATTAGTCGCCGACCTTGAAAAGACGGCACAAGTTGTGACATATCGCTGTCAAGACTGCTCATCGATTGGTCGCCGAGTTGTTACGCCAAGAAAGGTCCGTCACATGAAGACAACCGCGACGCGACCCAAACTCTTCCCAACTACACAAGACCACATTTCTTTCCAATCGGCTGCAGTTTGTTCAAATTACAAGACAAGAGATGCTCAATCGCCGAGCAGTAGGCGATCAAAACATGTCACTTTTCAGGTCTCAATCAGTCGCAGACATTACCACGACAGCACAAGGTTGCTGTCAAGATTGCAAGTTGGCGACTTATCTTATGTAGTCGCCGAGTTCCGTTTAGTCGCGATTTAAACACTTGTCCAGTTGGTTGCATTTTCTCTCCCGCTTGCAGCAGACTCATTGCCGACCACTTTCCAAACCTGCCACACAACTACTCATGATGCGCACCAAACTCATCGGCTACGCTTCCGAACCGCTCATGTGTTCAAGCCGAACTTCCCAAATGTTTTTAAGCTGCAAGAACAAATCGTGGCGGGTTTTTCAAATTTTCCACGTGCTCCCGACCACACAAGACTGCAGAAGGACGGTAAAGGACAGTCCCAGAGTTGGCCAAAACTACACCTGAAAAGGAACAAATTACTCAGCGAGGTTCGAAAATTGGCACAATAGTCACCAGTTGGAGCATGTCGGAAGTGGTTTTATAGACAAAAAAAATCCGGCTGTGTGATGAGCCTTAACACAGCAAGATGTAGGTTTTTATCCTTTTCAAAAGATGAAAGAGATGTGCGCTACGTCAAGGTTTCATTTGCTTCAGGCATTTTCAATACTTAAAGGAAATCTGACCAATTAATTGTTTTTTTGTTTTTTTTTATCATTCGGATGAAATTATATCGTTTCGTTCTACATTCGGAGTGAAATAAAATAAATGGGGAAATACAAGCTTATTCATTAGCTTCAAAGGAATATCAAACAAGAACCAGCATACATTTTGTTTCATAACATTCAATACATGATACAAGATTAAATAAAAAATTAAAAAAAAAAATTATTTATATATACACATGCCTCATTGTTCTACTCGAAATGTGCGCTTGTCAAACAAACGGATTTTGCTTCCTCAAACGAATGAGGAATGAATGTTGGTGTCCAACGGGGTATAAGGAGCAAAAGTGTGAAACTTAGCTAAGTGTTTGTTTTTTATGGTCTCTAAATTTAAAGCTATTTTGTCGAAAACTGATATGCTGTTAATCGATCTAAATGTTACCATGTTAGAGACATGCCTGAATGTATATTTACGTTAGTATTTGACAATACGTCGATGAAGAAGTTTATGAAAGAAACGAGATTACAAATACCATCCACTGAAATTCTTTTACATAAATATTAAAAATGTTAAAAATTGTCTCTTTTATTTTTAGAGCTAATTTTAAGCAATGGCGACACAATTGACAAACTGAAGAAAGTAGGGACATGCAAGACCTTATTACCTCAGCAAAAAATCGGAAAAAATCCATTGGCTGGAAAATGTTGCCATATGGCCTACAAACGGTCAAATTTTATGGTTATAGCGCCCTATATATGACTATTTCCATAGAAAGACGTGTAAAACTAGATTTTTATGAAAATCATATTTGCACCGCCAATGAAATTTCACCAAATTTACAAGAATGTAGTTGGCAGAAATACTCCAAAATAAGTTGTCAAAAGTGCGTCGCCATTGATATGTTTTGTTTTATTCTCATGTTGTAATAATAAATGAGACTTTCAACGCTGGAGTTATATAGGGTTACTACTGATTCTTATGGGATGATTGATCAAACATATTCGTTGTCATGAATTAATTTCAATATTTCAGCACTATTGCAATCCTGCGTGGTCAAAAATGGCGCATATTGTTCTTGCTAACTGGCGCAGGTTTCGTCAGGCCGGATACACAGGTCTTACAATGTCAGTCAGGTGCGGTCCACTACTTTCTACAAATCTGGTTAAGCTCTCACGGTTATTCCACGACAGGGACGGATCCACTGAACGACCATTCAAAAAGAATGTGAAAAATACACATCATCCAAAGACAATTAATTTTAACACACTTGATATGCGGGGATCAAGCACACTTTCAACATTCGAGGGGAAATGGTAATGTAGCTCGGTTGTAGCCATCATAATTTCTTGAACATCCATCTGGGTCCGTATGAAGATGAATATTCTAATAACAGCGGCACGGTTCGATTAACAGAATGGTTGAGATTAATACT
This sequence comes from Ophioderma brevispina, assembly GCA_023653785.1. Classification (NCBI taxonomy): domain Eukaryota; kingdom Metazoa; phylum Echinodermata; class Ophiuroidea; order Amphilepidida; family Ophiodermatidae; genus Ophioderma; species Ophioderma brevispina. Next base: position 10,347 of record JAMKCH010064663.1, read on the forward strand.
CCACGTGCATTAGATCTTTCCGACTCCAAGTTGGTGCAAAGTGGGGCGATAACTGCACCCAGTCTGAAAATACAGCATTCCCATTCCTATGAAACGTATAGACACCAAAAGACTTTACTGAAAGGGGACTTTGTAAAATTTGCGTTTCGGACACTATTGGGTTTAAAATATTAAGGGGAGTTTCTCGACCCACAGCCTCGTCCTGCTAAAAAAAGGTGAGATTTTCACAATGACCCATTGGCCGAAGTATATAGTAGTGTGCCTAATTTACAGAAAATCGATCCCGTAAACGAACAGAAACTACAACACAAAGGCCCTGTGGGGCACCATGATAAAAACATTTGCTTGTCAAAACATCAAAACGCACCCTTTAAATATATACCTTTCTTGAACATATATAGTGAACCATATACAAAACACGAGGTGCAGGATCACGAAATACACCTTAATTCATTGCCGCTAGGGGCACCCTTTTGTCTCGCTACAGTGGCACGACAATTTAAAAGAATGGTTGTTTTGAGACTGAGTTAAGGATAGCAATATTTATAGGTTTCCTCAGTTTTAATTGTTTTTCATTCTATTTCATATATCGCTGTTTTTCGTCCTAAGAACGGAAATTGCGTTTGTTTAATAACAATTGGTCCTGTTATGGTCAATGATATAATTTTTGAGATTAAAAATTAATTTATGTTTCATATATTTCGTCAAAATCAATTAAGTTTGGTAGATCATGGCCCTGTCATGACTATACAAGCATTTCGTCTTTGGTCATTTAATTCACATTGGGACTCAAGTATATTTGTCTCGGTGTGTCGAGTTGACGATAATTAAGGGCTGTATACCATTAATAGTATTTTCCCCTCATAAATTTTTTGTCCTGAAATATAGGTGTATTCTGAACGGGAGACTACTTTAGACGTTTTAAACCAGGGTATTCCTACAAGAAGGACGACGTTTTTTTTTACAACATACTCTAAAAGTGGCGTACAAAGGGTTATAACTCCTCAGGGATGGGCTGTTCCAGCCCATACATGAGGAATTTTCTCACCGTTACATTAACTTCACAGTATTTGGAAAGGAAAAAAGGTCCCTCTTGTAGGACTACCCTGGTTTAAAACCCGTGTCTAAAGTTAGTCTCCCTTTCAGAATACCAGCCATAATTTTGATCCACATTGCTCAGATCGTTGTTTTATCTCGACACAGTGAAACGTATGTAACAATCAATCAATAAATACTGATAACAGAGTAAAACTGGAAGCTTCATCAATCACATTTGTTAGCAATGCATAATTGCATTTTGGGATGGAATTTCGGTCAAACTGACTTCCATCGGGACAAACACAAAGGGACGCAATTCGCTTATCTGATTATCAGCCTTTTTTAACGATATCCCTCCAATCGCAGAAGTCCCTCTAAGGACAGTGAATACAAGTTGGTACGTAAACAGAGAACTAAACTACTTTGGTATTATGAGAGTTATTGGAGTATATGGCCCTCTATTTTCCGTAAATACCCAATCGTCGCTAGGCGGGAAAACTCCAGAGGTCTAATATCAAAACCACAAATGTAAAAAAGTGGGCCCCGGTGCAAAAAACCTCATAATGCATTTGTCACACGGGTTCTAGTTTGAATTTCAAGCCAAATATGATAGTACATGATAAAGAGAATATGGAGTAAATAATTATCTTACTAAGTTAGAAAGGAAAAAAATTGTGCAAGGCATTACAGTAATTATCAGTTTTTGGTGTCTCTCGAACATGTTACATATGAGGGTTCGTCCTGTTACCGTTTTTACTACACGTGAGGTTTGCTCTTAAAGGTCCAAATGCACATATTGAGGTTTTCCGCCCAGCGACGAATGACAGGCATATTAAAATCATGTTAGATTCCCGTAAATAGACCAAGAAGGTTAAGCAAATAAGTCAAATGGGAGTGTTTATTAATTTTGAAATCTAACAATTTATAGCAAATTTCGGCGCCGCCCAGATTTTTTCGCGTGAAATGTAAAGAATAGTCAATATTCACCTGTGGAACATGCCATGCGTATTCAAAATATTCCATTGATGTAGTAAATTGAATAACTAATTCTCAACACTAACCGTCAGTAGAAATGTTTGAATCTTTTGAGTGAAACTCGTTCAAGCTTGTTCACAAGGGGACACATTGAAAATAACGATCTAAAAAAACATATCGGCTTACAGCAATAATAGCACATTTTGTGGGAGCGCCCAAAATTAAAAAAATCAGAGGTTTGCATAATAACGCTGGCTAAAATGGCTAGTAAACGTTAAATGTCAGGGTAAAGCTCAAAATTCCCTATTGTACAAAAAAAGAAAACTTCTAGCCTAATTAAAAAGTGATATCAGGTAGCGGAGATCCCCGATATAATTCAACAGACGGATTGTAAAGTCCGTTCAATATGAAATAGCGTCATGTACGTTTCTATGCTCATACATAGATGTTCGTGTGATGGTGCTATTTCATAATAGAATGACAGAAATTTCACGTTTCCAACACTCCCATGCACAGGGATAATTTACTAGACAATTTACCAAAAACACAACTGTGCAAACATTGAAAAAAATTGCAAAAAATTTGCAAAATAAACATAAAATGCTATTATGGCTCATTATTGAATATTTTAGTCATCAATAGTTCTATCAATAGGGCCAAATATCAATTTTAAAACCGGTAATCCCATTAACTAAAGGGGTAATGGTCGCTGGAATCTTATTTTACAACAGATGATTTTCCTTTGGAGGGTAACCTAGAAAGTTCAAATGGCACACCCACTTTGAACTTGTCAAGGAAACTGGCTGGCGAAAGTGTGTTGTGCAGATGGCTGTAAACAATGGATCTGCATAACTGATTGTTTTTTCTGTATAACTTTATTGTGTCCATGAGTTTCTGCCCATTCATTTTTCCAGTACTTTAACGCTAGTTGCCTTGTAATATTTTCATGTTACCATTTGATTACTTCAATTATATGGATTCAGTTTCCAGTGAAACAGGCAGGATTATCGCTGGTCAGTTTTCAGTCAACTCAATCGATGGCGCCCCTCGCAGTATTCACGCCTGCGCTGAATCGTGGACGGTTCTCCTAGCAAAGTGTAATTTTAGCTATGTTTAGGACTTTTGTAAGTGAGAAGTATTGTATCCTCGTACAAAATAGGAAAACAAGTTATCCATGTTTTTGACATGATCACACCACTCGGACCTACTATTACACACACACTAGTATACAGACTAGTGGTGGTCCAGTGGAAAAGTGCAGGGCGCGTGATCATGGAAGGTGAGTTCGAGCCCCGCAGTGGCCAACATGTGTGTTCGCTGGCAATATTACTTAATCTTCAATTCCTCGCCGACCCAAGCGAAATCTGGGCGCTGTTATGTGTGGGGATATTACAATTAAGTGCTGATAGGGATGTGCGATTGGCCAGCAGCCACTTAGAGAAGCGAAGTGATTGTGGCGATTTCCTAATGGCGGGGTAAAATAGGAGGCAACAAAGAGGCCTTGGAGACTGTTTACAGTGAAAAGCGCGATATAAAAAACGATTAATATTATTACACTATATGAACTTGCACAAGATTTGCACAAAACCTTGATGGTTTCAGGCAACATGACCTGCTGTTCCAAATCGACGATGCATCTCTGTCATTCTGAAGCGTTTTGAGATAGGGGTAAACAGGTAATAGGGATTTTAACAGGGGTATAATTTGCTGTAGAGACACGTTCCTCTGATCCTACGTATTAAAAAGGTATAGTTGCTATACGTAGGACATTAATTTAAAACAGCCAGCTCAAAATGGTTCAACGTTTTTCTGGGTAACATTTGGGATGCACAAGCCCTTTTTAAAAAGGGCTCACATTCTTCATGCTGTTCGACTATTAATGTCAATATATGTATGCATTTGTTTGACGTTTGTAGGGCCCACAGAGTATTGGAGATCAGCAACCAAGCCTCCGTATTCGTTTCTCACATTTTTAGAAGAAAGTGAAAAATTGGTAAATTCATCGACATGCCCATTTCACTCTTTTGATATCTATACAAAGTGCTACAAACTGACATTGTCTCCCCCCATGGTTTCACGTCCGTGTAAGATGCTGTAGTTCTTCTCTCCCCCCTTAACACCCCCCATAGTGTTTACCTAGTTTCTATTTGTATGGCACGGCCATTTAGCCCGGCGACCCTTTCCGCAAAACCATTTATGACCCACAATAGTATTTAGCGGTCGTTGCTCAGTTTGGTACTATTCAAACACCGACCCCACATATTTAAGGGACATATAATTCCTCGGCTGTGCCGATCAAAATGGCCAGTCCCAAACCATTTTTATTCGCGACAAAAAAAAAAAACATTCCCGCCCAAAAAAACGACACCACACACACCAAAAAGAAAACACTTCCCGAAGGCTTTTGAACGTCTTATTTGTCATTATAGGTAGGGGAACATAAACTAAATTAACATAGCTGACATGCAATTAAAAAAAAAAAAATATAAAAAAAGCTCTCCACGTAAGATTTAAGGAGGCCAAAACAACATTTGGAATAGCGTCGGCAGGCAAAACTTGTTTATGCTAAGTAGCATAGAAAGGCCATGGCCGATTTTATTTTTTCCACCAAATATGGGCAATGCGCAATCGATATATAAAGGAGACACGGAGAAATCCAGAAAGAAGCGCACCCATTTTTTTCGAACTGGGATTTTGCATATTTGGAGAGGACTTACCCATGTAATTAGATTACACCTGAATGGTGAATAAGCCGAATACGCCCCTTTATGTATTACGATATGACGTAGTAGTTTCCCTTCGTGCACGCCATCATAATTAAAATTCAAAACAAGCTTTTCTATAGTTCTATAGAGGACGATAGATAGCAGGAAACGTTCAAATACTTTTTGTGCAATAACCTTCTCGGTTAGGTGTGTCTACAATCGAATGAAGCCATTGAGATTACCAAACGTGAAACCGTAACGGCAATGATTTAAAGCAAGCAGAAAAGTAGTCCCGAGTTGTGGGAAAAAAAACGAGGACCCACGCATGCCCGGATACGTGGGAATGACAGAGTGGACACCTGTACCCTCTGTCCCAAGGGGCCTGTTCTGAGTTTATATTTTGTACTTGTCGTTTAATGAATTATATAGCTGAGATTGGCTTTGAACCAGCCCCGACTGTAAAGGAGTACCCATCGTGGAAATTTAAACCAGGGTAGCATGTTTGCAGGGTACACTGTTTATTTTGAACCCCGAACTCGCAAATAGGAGCCGAGGATATCGGTTAACAGTTTATCAAAACGGATTCATTCAATCGCTGCAGCGTCTGGTAGATTGTTGATACGTCGCCAGCTGGACATTTACGAAAAGTGGTGGAATAAATAGATTGTTGGGATATGTGGTGGTAACGAGTCTCGTGTAAGAAGAGAAAAAACACCTTATTAAGGACAATCGGGGAATGGGATGGTAACGCACTTTTTTGGCATGTTGATTGATAAGAGTTCAGCCAGAGTATTTTACAGATGAGATGAGGTGGCGAATTATACGAGTTTTAATGATAACAAAAAGTATTGGTTTGCTGGTGTTTGTGAGTAAGAAGATTGAATGAGGTCTAAAATCACTTCCTCTGCCTTTCAAAGCATGCATTACATTGTCTCCCGTATACAGTTCCAACTTGCTGGTTTAGTAAAAGCAACAGTCATAGCAACAAACATAATGATCGCTGTATAATTGCACACGGCCACGATCTATCTAGCTCTTTTTGTGAGGTATGGATTCACTAAAGTCAGATACTAGGAACCACAACCAGCCACAGTTTGGCAAGGTCGTGAAGCTCTATACGGCGGTGCGGAAAGTATTTACCCACGGTTTAGTCTGTGTCACAGTCTGCGAAAGATATTTTCTAAATTATCACTGCGTGAGAGACTAACGTTAACAGGCCACATAGAGTATGTGTGTAAATCAAACTTAATCTCAAATATCTCCGAAAAAAAAAAAAACTAGGGGGTTCTATGGATATTTTTGCATCAGACGCTCAGAATTTTATTTTTGTTCTCTTACGAGAACGTCCGTTAACTGTGTATAAACATATAGAACCTTTTGAGAAAATTGAACATTTCTATCGGTAGTTTTTCACACACAATCTCTATAGGCTGGCTAATTTAATATGCAAGCTCATACTTTCCACACCGCCGTAATGAAGTTCGATAGATTGATTGACCTCCACCTTTGATAGTTCTGATGTAAACAAAAGAGTGTCAAACTTGATCGGTAAATTACACGCTTTTCGCCGTGAAAGTTACGTGCGTGTCACATGGTGTTTGCGAATTGCAGCTCTAGCTCTCTGTCACGCAAAACACCATGAATTCACCGGGGATTGCATTTCACACAGATCCTCCCCTTGATGTGAGTGGTGGGGTTGAGGCTAAGGATCGGGTGGTACTTAGGGAGGGGTCATTATTTACGCCGGGGGGAATGGAGGATTTGAGGGGGGAACCCGAAAAATTTTTGTAAGAGAGGGGTATGGGGGGAACGTGAAATTGTTCATCAACGAGAGAGAGAGGGGAACATGAACTTTTAAATGGGGGAAATCGGCATGATCAAGGGGGAGTGTGAATTTTTTGAACGGAAGCTAGGGGGGAACGCGACAATTTTTGCCGAAAAAAAGGTAAAATCTTCCATTCCCCCGGCATAAATAATGACCGCTCCCTTAAATAGCAGCTTCAGGTCACTACCTTTTCTAACAGAACCTACATATTCTTGACTTTCCAGAGGTTTGTCCTGATGGCTATTGTGCTAATGGAGGCACATGCACTGCTGATTCCAATAGTGTAGCAAGTATTTGCAGGTAAGAATTATATGCAATTTATTTCGCATGTCTTCTGTTCGTAAAAAAATAGTGTTAACCCTAAAAGGCCCGGGGCGGAATCCACCACCCCGACATTTTTTGTTGTATCCCACCTATTTGTTACTTTTTTAGGCCGAAACTACAAGACTTTTTTCTTTGAAGCCTTGGGCTCGATTTAAGACCATTTTGAACAAAAACTAGACCGACTTTCATACGCGGCGTTTTTACGATAATAAAACGCGCACGGCGGATTGAAATTACACTTACATACACAGAACACAGAAATTCCGTTTTTTGGGGCAAGGATAGCCTTATAAATAGGCCAATGTTTTTTCTATTTATTTGATTTAGATTCGTAGTAAGAGCATGTGTGCGCATATTTTTACACATTCATAGGCCAAAAATTCCACTTTTTGTCTTGAAAAAATGCGAAAAAAACATGAATTTTTCGATTTTTTTAGATGGTTCTCAGTTTTGCACTGTGGACGTCATACAAGAAGTTATGTAGTTTTTTTTTTATCAATTTACTCGGAGGTCAGAGCTTAGTCCCTATGTACCGAACACCAGGATATTTTTCATCAATACCGTTTCCGAGATACTAGGGGGAGGAATCCCCGCCCGCCCCCCCCCCCCCCGGCGGAGAGATGGGTCCAAAAAGCCCGGCTCTTTTAGGGTTAATCTACGGTGTTGATACAAATGGAAATCCTGCGCAATCCCCACCACATCCTGAGTAGGCCAACATATGTATAGAGATTTCATATATGGGGGGGGGGGGGGGTGGCCTCTTACACACAACGGACAAAGACATTGACTAAAGGCTATTACTGGTCACGAATTTAAATCTTAATGACCGTTATTGGAAATTACACTGTTTTGCAGCGAAGTTAATCCACTACCTCGACGGATTTTGACGGCATACGTTTTTCCTAATGATGAGATATTATACGATCTTTTGAACGAAGTTTAAGAGGTGATTTTTAATGTTCACGGAATAAACCGTGATCTAGGAGACGAGGTTATTGGATACAGTGCTGAAACAAATGATGCGTATAGAGCATCAATGGAGAACACAAAAAGAATAGAACACTCGATTCCGTCACACGTATATGGCAAGCCATAAAATCCATAACGTATTGCTGCACGCGTTGCGAGAAAGTAGCAACGCGTTTGCGAACATTTCTGTCAACGCGTTGCGACATTTCAGCAACCATTATTTTTTTAAAAATATTAAAAATCATGAATTTCTGTGACGTATTTCAAAAATAGACCCACAACGCGTTGCTAGATACTGTGCAACGCGCTGCAAACCTCACAAAAACGCGTTGCGAGCTTCACAACGCGATGCAAGCTCGCATCGCGTTGCTAAGGTTAACAAGCCATAAGGACATAACGTAATTGCCGCAACGCGTTTGTGAGAAGTCATCAACGCGTTGCGACATTTCGGCAACGCGACATTTCGGCAACGCCTTGCGACATTTCACACACGCGGTTGCGGTCGGCCAATCAAAATCATGACTTTCTGTGACGTATTTCAAACATAGAAATCTCACAACGCGTTGCGACCTTCACAACGCGTTGCAAACCTGCACAACAACGCGTTGCGGCATACGTTTTCCCCCTTATTGCCGTCACAACGCGTTGTGAACAGTTTGCAAACGCGTTGTGAAGTCGCAACGCGTTGTGAGGCTTCGAAACTCGTTGGTGAAGCCATAATGGTCATAACGTAGTGCCGCAACGCTTTGTGGATCTATAGTTGAAATACGTCACAGAAATTCATGATTTGATTGGCCGACGCCGCAAACGGTTTTGCAGGAAATGTCGCAACGCGGTTGCTACTTTCTCACCACGCGTTGCGCAATACGTTAGACCCTTATGGCTTGTGGGACCTTCGCCAACGCGTTGTAAAGCTCACAAACGCGTGTGAATCTCGCAACGCGTTGTGAGGCTTGCAACGCGTTGTGATTTCCACAACGCGTGCTTATACTTTGCAACGCGTTGTGGTCTATTTTTTGAAATACGTCCAGAAATTGGGCCGACAAGCCGCACGCTTGCTGAAATGGTCGCAACCGTTGCCGAATGTCGCAACGCTTTGCTGCCTTTCTCACGACGCGTTGCGGCAATACGTTATGGCCTTTATGGCTGCCATACACTTACACTCGATCCGTTCACGTACCGTTGTATGACACCGAGTACTCGTTGATACTCCTGGTAGAGAAGGTAAAAGCGAGGTAAAATGTCTTGCCCAATTGCACAACACATTGCGACACAGCGGGGGCCTCGAACCCACAACCACATGCTTATGATGCGAACGCTATCCATTCGTAATATATATATGCCTGTTCCAGTCTGCTGTGTCCATTTATCGTTCTATACTGTCATTGTTACTCTTTCTGTGCTTTATTTCTGTCTACTCCCCTCCGTCCTCCCTGTCATTCTTGATGTCTCTTTTCGTTCATAGTGTTATTTTAATTGTAATTTTATTTACAGCTGTACTTCGGGTTATACGGGAGCCTATGCAGAACAGCTAGACCCGGTAGTGAGGGTAGTTTGGTAACATAATTAACAGTAAGAAAATTAATGAATTGGACTTGGTTATAAAGTTTTTTTTCAGATCAAATGTCCACAATGTTAGGCCGAATGTTTCATTGGCCCACATAATAGGACAAGCAATCAAATATTATACAAAAAATTAAATAAACACCAGGGAATTTATTTAACACAGTACCGTTTCTTTCTTCATCATATGCGTCAATGATCGGGAAAAAACTGCATATTGCATTGACCTTTCAGATCAAACGTCACATGTAGTAAAAACGGTAACATGACAAACCTCATATGTAACAGTTTCGGAGACACTGAAACTAATAATTTGCTGTAATGCCTTGCACAATAAGTTTTCCTTTCTAAAATAATTTAGATAAATCAATTTACTCCTGATTCTGAATAAACTGCCATATGATTTACAATCATATTGGCTCGAACGTTCCACTATAACTAATGTTGACCAAATGCACAATGGGTTTTAGCAGTGGGGGCCCACTTTTTTACATATGTGGTTTTAAATTTGACCACTGGAGTTACATATGAGTTTTTTTTTCCCCCACTATCTTATTATGAAATTCCATATTTATTGACGTCATATTACACCTTTAAACGTATCAGAAATACATTTAATTGGTTCTAACAACATAATCCTAAGTACTTGCATATTGTTTATTTTTAAATTCGCAGGTATTGCTGTTATAGGGGCATCTTTTAAAATTATTAGATTTGGCTTCGATTTTGAATTTGAAGTATGACTCAATGTTACAAGTTCCAATCACTTGATCATTGGATCCTATATTATATCTAGTAACTCCATAGTTTGATAATGTTGGGTTGAATTATCATTTATGGCGACGCCATCTTGAATTTCTCAAAACGCCCAACGATGCCCATGTGGCACCCGGCAGATTCTTATTCTACACACCCTAATCTATCATTTTCAGCAAAACAATTGTGTATATACTCAATTTTACGGTCAGGCCATAACTTGGACGATATCTCTCTGACTAATACATTTGAAATCACTCTAAGATTCAACCCATCGTGTTACCTCTAGTACGTTTCCGAAGGTGTGGGCATTTAATGAGGGGGGGGGGGTCTGCAGTGGGTGGAAATTAAAATTCAAGGCTAAATCTGTTAAAACATGTAGCTCCAGTAGCAGAGAAAAATCAATTTTATGCTTAATGAAAGCATTCAAGTCAACGTAAACGCACATTTTAGTAACACTAGCTCTCAACAACTAATCGTATTTGTTTCAATGGTATCCAATGTAACAGGTGAGTTGATTGTTACTGTCTTTTGAGTGTTTTTAATACGAAGTAATACAAAAGTCTGTGCACTCCCCGGGGTGCACTCTCTACTAATATTCAAACATGCAAGGTCAAACTATCCGATTTCGATTTTCGAGAAACAGTAAATTGGGCCACATAATTTCTCGTTTTCGTGTTAACCCCACAAAACCATCAGTAAAAATCAACGTAACTTTTCTCCGTCTCATAAAATTATACCCTTATATGGCAAACTCGCTTGAAACAAAAAAAAAACATAAACCATTAAAGGCACGAATTGCACAAAATGTTTTATTTAAAATCCTACATCTAAACATTTTTAAGGACCTCAATAGGAGTAGGTATACTTCTGCGTCACTTAGCTACTACCATTAGCTAAATTTCTTTGACACATCCCTCTACAAAGACATATTGATTTTTGAAGGGATTTCTGCATCCCTCCAAACTAATCGAACGTGTCCAAAACTTTTTTTTCCTCTGGTGGATGGATTGAACTAAGTAACATTTGGATCCCCTTGTGGACTTTTTTTATTCAAAATATGATCTACCCCAGTGGACTTGATTTACCTACAGTATAATGGATTAAAATGTTGGTATTTCCGATATTGCGATATATATAGAATAGTTGGACATTTGTCAATTTTTTGACCAATTTGATCTCCTCTTGTCTCTCCATGATAATTTGCATTAAAGTATCCTGATTTCCTTTCGCGACTCCCTTGTTTGATTTTTATTGATTTCGGTCGACTTTTTTTGATACAGGTCTTGGCCCAGTGGTTTTGATGATTGGTAGTTTTTGCAGTTTGTGGAATTGCTATACTCGTATCCTATTTGGATACATGTATTTCAAACGTTCTCAACACGGGGTCTACGCATTTATCCGCGAAGGTTCGTTTTAGTCCGAATGATCGCTATTTCGAAGGTTCGTTTATCCGAAAACTCGTTATTCCGAAGGGTTCTTTATCCGAAGGTTCATTATTCCGAGGATTCGTTAATCCGAAAGGTGCGTTAAATCGAAAGGTTCGTTTATCCGAAGAAGGCAATAAGGTTCGTTATCCGAAAAAAAGAGTGTTCGATAATCCGAAGGTCGTTTATCCGAAAAAAAATAAGGTTCGGTTATCCGAAAACTGAAATGGTGTTTGTTAAATACGAATGTTCGTTTTCTTCCTAACAAAAATAAAGGTTTGCTTATCCGAAAATGATAGCGTTTTGAAATTAGGTTCATGTAATCTTATCCGAAAATGACATATTGGTTCGTTAATTCTAAAAAGAAATAATGTTCTAAGGTTTATCAGCCCATCAGGGTATAAATATATAAATAAGACATTGTGACTTGACAATGATGTGATTATGAAGTCGCAACCATCAATGACGCATCCATCTTTTATATATATTCTCTACCCTGATTGGACGATCAACATTTCGGAATTAGCCATTCGCACTCTCTCTCTCTTCTCTCTCTCTCTCCCTCTCCTTCTTCTCTCTCTCTCTAATATAGATATATATATATATCTAGATATATACTATATCTATATAATATATATACTATATATATATATATAGTAATTATCATATATATTAATTTATCATATTATTTTATTATACATATATAATATATATTATATATAATATATATAATATAAATATATAATATATAGATAAATATATTCATATATATTATAATATATATTATATATATGGATAATATACAAATATATATATATGTGTATTACAGCCCATTGTTTCACGATTGGTTTGCTACTATCAAAACCTTGACACTCTTCTTTAGTTAATTCGTAACGAAACACAGATTACTATCAAAACGAGCTAAAAAGCGCTTCAAAATGGCGCACAATCATTGGCCCGGGCCCTATGTCCTCCCGGCCGACTCGCCGGGATATTAATTCTGTGTTTTTGAAGGATACCGCTTCCACCGAAACAGGAGAGTAGCAGGTATAGTCTGAGGATTAGCAAAAATTCGTGCACCTTGGGTGATAGAAATATGACACTTGTCACACACGGAATAGGACTATACTAATTTTTCAAACGGACCCCCATCTGATTTTGGACCTGTGGCGGTCACTGTGGCTATTTTCAAATGGCCGCCATTTTTAATTTCAATCCCCCATATCTCGGTTAATAATAATGACATGAGCTTGATCTTCGTGTCTATACCTTTATTCAGGGCAAGGAATCTAAATATGATAACTTCTTTTAAGATCTCGTGTCAGTCACTTTGTTTTCCATATTGGGCGCCAATGTTACACTAAAAACTGATGCTTTTTGTTTATTATAACTTTGCAAAATCACGAGTTAACTTGATTTTTGTGTCATATTTTTCTATTTTTCGGGGTCATGAATTCAAATTGATATTACTTGTATTTAATATCTTGTTGCAGCCATTTCATTCCAATAGGCCGCCAATTTGCACTCAAATATCCTTGTTCAAATAACAAAATGAAATTGATTTTTGTGTCTATACCCTATGTTGTCCAGGGCAGCCTTACTTATATGACAATATATGAAATGTATTTTTTTTCTACAATATAGTATGATTTAGCATAATATACATTCTTATAAAGCGCGACATATCCTCCGAAGTGCTCAGCGCCCCGTATGGAGCACCAAGGCTGTTTTAATACCACGAATAACTCCATATAAAGAAAGACTTCATGGAAAGAATTAATACGATTTTAGGATGTTGGAGATTGCATTGGTGAAAGGCGGGCGATTACAACAAGTCATACGACCTAATTACAACCCTAGCATAGAAAAGTGTATGATATTTCTTAATAGCCAAATCTATTACAATATATTAAAAAGACCTTAAAATTCCATACTATTGCCATAAAAGGATACCAACATTTGGAAAACCACAGTGAGTGACGGACCTTGCCTTCGATTCCATCCCAACCATCCTATCAACCTTACTTATCGAGGGACTCCTGGATGAGCCTCCTCCAGGGCTCCATTGTAGTCCCTAATTCAACTGATATTATTGCAATAAATTACATGTGAATAATTGCTAAAGACAACATTCTAAATGGTGATTTAAAAGTATAGTATGATCTGAAACATACTATATACTTATTGCCTGGTGATCAGCATTGATTTTTTTCAGTCTTTCCCCATATTGCAGAATTTCAGCTTGTTTGTAAGTTCATATTAACACCATTTAATATTATTTGGCATTAAATGTGCAAAGATAGAATATTTCGACGCATTCGTATTTCTGCATATGCAGTTGTTTCATATAGATGTAGTACGTATATTTCTACCTTTTATTTTGCTACGAAATGTCTAAAAGTGAAAAGAAGAGGTGATTTTATATGCGCATATTTCAATCAAACCATATATAATTCCATTTGCTTCTATAGGAAATAAAAATTTCACAATTTTTGCACCAAAGAATATTCTTAGCGTTCCTTTTCACGGGGATAATTTTGATAGAAGCTTTACATCAGTGTCAAAGTGCTAGAAGAATAAAATAATGTAGGCATTAGAGTAAAGGCAGAGTTATTTTACTTAGAAAAGGCATAGAAATACTAAACATTCCACAAACACAAGATGCACTAGCCTAGCATCTGTTGTGAATAGAATACATAGCAGGTCATGTAAATGGGGTCAAACAATTTTCAGAGCACCGCAATTACCATAAATCCACAGACATTGGAAGGACTTTCCGAAACTCCAATGCACAATGGGAATGACTTGCCCTTTCCACCTACGGGTGGAGTGCATCGTTGCAACCATCAGTTGTAGATGTATCAAGGGATAATGCGAGGACTGAGTGTAAGGAAGACAGCTTGACATGTATAACACAGCAAGACAATGGATCTGAAGGAAATTTTGACCTCTCTGGTTTACACACTTGAGGGCTTAACAAGGCATTCTCTCTCTCCTCCATGTCAGAATGGGTCCATAGGCACTGCGTGTGGCCTCACAAGAGCTCGCCATTGTCCTCGGTCCCCCGCCAACACTTGCAAGCTTTTGCCATGCTCCTTTCAATCCACTCCTTATTCCATCTGTCCCAGCTGTTGCCGGACACCTCTTCCTACACCTTTCACGGCACTCTGAACGATTTGCTTCTCAATGCTGTTTCTCTCTTCTCATAATGTGATCAACATATTTCAGCTTCCCCTCTCTTATCAGTTTTCTTAATTCAGGCCTGAACCAATATTCGCCAACGCCCATTCATTTGCACTTTTGTCCTGCCAGGATATCCACAGAAGCCTCCTATAACAACACATTTCACACGATCGATCGTTATTATCACCTTTTAGTTCTACAGGGTTTGACAAATACTATACTGTCGCCTTGTCGTCAGATTTATGAATTGGCCTGTCACTGGAATAGGAAGCCAGTGTCCAAATTTCACAAGAACAGCTGTGTCGCGAATGTCACAAGATAAGAAAAGCTGTGTCGCGAGTGTACGAGTGTGACTTCACCATGTAGACCCCTTTTAGTGGTGCCGGCAAGTTGGTGCCCAGGCATTACATATGGCATACTTAAGGTAATACACACAATAAAACGATATTTTATGTCCATTATTTATATGTTTAGATAAAATTCAATATTTAGTGATAGGTTAAGACATAGCGGTATGTCTACACATCAGACAAGTAAATTAAAACTGTTGGTCGCGGTGACATTCAGCACGGAATCAACGTTCAGACTGTCCCTGCATATTTCGAATTGGTTCACTTCCAATAATGTTGGCACACACCGCCTGCATAAATTGTTATTGATCAGTTTTTAGATCCGGTGTTTGCACTTAAAAGAACCAGTTTGGAAGTTCACCGTGGGTCAACATTTATTTGTAAATGGTAGTTTCAAAGGAGTCGTCTTTTTCGTTTAATTTAAAAATTACAGGGGACCTTTTTAATTGCAATTATCTAACAATGGCATACTAACATCCCAAAAGTTGAATAATAGACTGACCTATCCTTTTAATTAAAGTTCATCATTTTTTAACTTCAAATGGCTGCCATATTGAAAAACACAAGACTGAAAAAAAGATATTTCAAAATGTATGTCATATTTGGAGAAAATGCAAAAGAAAAAAGAAGTGAGAAAAAAAAAAAATGGAGGGATATGTAATGGGTGAGAAAGATAGTTAGGAAACAGGGGTAAATTGTATTTGAAGAGGTGGACGGAAATATGGAAAAAAAAATAATGGAAGCCGAATGTATTTACAAATATAATATCTTAGTTGGATACCCATGGCATTAAAAACAGGGGCCTAGTAAAAAGAGATAAGGGGGGGAATGGAAGAGAGCGCCGAGGTAGAAGAAAGAGGAAAATGGGAAGAGAAGAAAGGGGGATAAAAGGAAAAAAAAGGAGAAAAAGGGGAAAAAGAAAGGGGAAGGGGCTGAGGACAAAGGGGGTTGAAAGAAGTGGGTTGTATGGTACATATGAAACAAGACGGTAAAAAAAGGGGATTTATATAATTATATCACAAAGTGCAAGATTTTGCATACAGAGGGTCTTTAAATCTCTGGACGATTTAGAAAGAAAGATCTACTGTGCGATTGCTCCGAGCCACAATGTCGAGCCGCTACAGACAAACGACTTTGCGCCTGGTGGGAATATCGTTATTATAAATGCCATACCACCCCGCTCATGTGCATTATGATCCAGCAAAGAATTGAACGCCTCAACAGATTTGCTCTGCTTGAGAGAATCAAGAACATACTCACCCAGGGACCCGTACTCTCCATTAAGAAGAGCGATATGACCCAAGCTTTTATACGCTTCCTGCTGATCAACGTGTCCAGGCTCCAAGTTTTAAATTCGAAGCACTTCTACATCGTAACAGGCCACATTCGCCCCCCCCCCTATTACCAGCTGGTATTGCCAACGGTTAAATATCGCCGGTCCCTGGGCACGAATTGGGACGGTGTGTGATAGAAAGCTTCTCGCAATTTGACAACAACTTGAGTGTTTGTGTCTTTGCATACAGGAGAGAGTTGGAGTATTGGCGCAATGTAGAGGAAGTTTCATTGACGGCACATTCCGTTTAAAGCTCCTCACCCTTACACACAAATAATTACAGTAAATGGGAAAATACCAAGGGGATGATGCCAATGTCAATGGCAATGTAAACAGGTAAAGACGGACAGCATTATATTAGATACATTCTAAGATCCATTCAGCAAGAGATAATTGCTATCCACTAACAATCCGTTTGCCCCCGTAGTGGTTCACCGATTCGAGGTCGGCTTAATCAGCGCGATTCGCAGGAAGTACCAAAAGCTGAAACTCAAGGTGCTATTTACACTTTGCCAAACGCTTCTGCGGAAAATCACCGAGTTGGGATACGAGGAGCCTACCAACAAGAGCCTGCGGTACAACAGGTTGTAAGGCGTATGCTGGCCCTTGGATATATACCCGTAGTGCAACGTCAGATGTGCTTTGTGTAAGTATAACCGTATAAGGTCGAGGTTTATGAAAACGGTGCTTTTTGGAGGTAAGACACACCCAAAAATGTCTCAAAATGTATGTTTTTGTTTAAACATTTAAGTATTCAATAACCTATTACGGAAAACTAATATTGCAACAACATTTCTTGCGTTTCTGAACAGTCTGCACACAACATTTGTACAGCAAAAGATAGGTTTATTTACGTTATCAAAATTTTAAATCAACCAAAATATGCCAACTGATGAAATTATCAGAGAGTTACCGGGAACAATTTTTATTTGAACGCAGTTAAAGGTGAGTAGCTAATTGACTCAAGAAAATATGCTCCAATTTGTTTAGTTATTACGTTATCCTTGAGTATTGGAATACCTGCTGAAAATTAGATCTTATAATAAACAAATATTAAGATACCTTTTACAAATTTATTCTAAAGATAATAAATTGACACCAGATCATTCTATAGCTAAATATAGTTGATAAATAAAAGTAAAACGCATTCAGTAATAAACGATAACGTCATACACAATAAGTATAAACCATTCTAACATTTTTCACGTTCTGCCATTGCTAAGATGTATCTGATTGAAAGTTTATATATTTTTTGGTCGGAAAATAAGTATCTATGCCACTCTTGATCAAGATTTAAATAGCTTGTTGGTTGCTGAGAAATGTGGATAACGTAATACACTTCCTTAAAAAGGTCGCATTTTTTTAAGTTCAACATTTCTTAGACTTTTTAATAGTCAGTGTGAGCTGAAGAAAAAACTAGTCCATCTGCCGAATTAGTTGTACCTTGAAATAAGGATGCACAATCAATATCTAGTAGAAGTTTTAACAAACTTAGCAAATGCTTTGTGAAGGAGACGAAATAAACAAGATTTTCACGGACATTATGTTTGTATTTCAAAAAATCTAAAACTAAATGAGAAAAGGAAAAAACATCAGTAATAATTTCTACACGTTTGGCAACAAGAAACATTGATATTCGGAAGGAATTCAAGATGCTAAGTATTTTTTCATTTTTTTTATAATTTTGATGTTGTGTTTCGAATATCAATGTTCTCCTATCATTCGATGTTTGAAGGGCAAATATCCATAGGAAAACATAAAGGAAAGCATGGCCAAACTATAAAGGTCCAATTGCAGCTCAACGGCTCCTGTCAAAATATTACCGTTGTGTTACAATAAAAGCATTGTTGGAAAGATTTATTTAACCAAAGACACCAAATTCTGAGAAATGCACCGTTTCAGTGAAACGGACCATAACCTATTTTTTTTCGTTTCTTTCATCAGAACGGGACAAAGGCATTTTGTTAAACTTAAAGAACACAGGGGTCTTTGTTTGGTACGCTCTTAAAGCAAAATTTTAAATAAGCTTTAATTTGCGTTTATTCGATTCCAATCCGATATGTAGGAAAAAAAGATGTGCTTCGTCAAAAAGGAGAGTCCAAAATCGTATTGCGTCGATTTCATTCCCATAGCATAACTTGGTTGGTCAAACGTTGGCCCAACGTATTGTTTCAGTTGGCAGGCGGCGTCGAACCCAACGTCATTTGTCCGTGGTCCCAACGTTGGATCAGCTTATTTTTTAACATATTTTGTATCAATAATTGGGCTTGTTAATGAAAAAAAGTTTCCCTATGGTTTTACACATTTTAATACACCAGTATAGTTCATATCTATCGATAGTGACAGAAAATCAACTTACCTTGACCAGAATCGAAACCAGGACACTTATATTACAAGTCAGATACCTTACCAATTAAGCTAAATCTACTTTGCGTGTTAACAAGGGGCAAATATTATATATATCAATTGTCAAAAAAGCTTCAACAGTATGAAAACACACTCCACACTAAGTAAAAAGGACGAAAAGACTCATAAATGGCGCATTAACGTCAAAAACAAGAGCAAACAGCGTGGAAAAAAAAGAAACGGAAAGCTAGGGAATCCCCGTTATAGCGGTGAAAACAAAAATTGCACCAAATCGAAAAACATGATCACTGCAAATGGCATAGGTCCTATGTTTATTTTTACGCAACTGTTGTTAAGATAGGCCATATTTTGCCAAAAGCCCGGAGTCGCTTTGGGCTATACTCATTTCCTGTATAATTGCTTATTAGTATTAGCTAATTATAGTCGGCGGGAAAACATTGCCCCGACGTGGACCGCCAACCATGAAACAACTATTTCCCCCACCATTTTTCCAACGTCGCCCAACGTTGGCCTGCCAACCATAAAACGACCATTCACTCCATCATTTTCCCAAACGTCGGCCCAACGTTGGCCTACCGACCGCGACCGCGCAACTTACCCCGACTTCGGCCCGAGTTTGCTATCTGGGTTGGTTGCATTTGTAAGATTACGAGAAAACATGGTTTTTTAACATTAGGCCTATACTCAAAATTTGAAGTTATTGATGACTATTGAACCTACTGAGCATGGAACAATCCCTTTTGATCTCCATTATGGTCGATAAAATGTGAACATTGTCTTTATGATCAGCAGACTTTGGTGTGTGGGTTTTTTTTTCCTTAAATGTCTATATTATCATTCGCAAAGAGAAAAACACAACAGACCCAGCCGGGGGGGGAAGGTCATCCAAAAAATGATCCACCGGTGGGATCATGAAAAAACAACGCGAAGGGGTTTGGGCATCAGCATAAGCATACGTGTAAGCTAACAATAAATTACATACTAAACACAGTACACAGAGTAACAACAAAACCAGGTCTTACTTGGGCAAAGCCTTAACTGTATATGAAAACGCCACTTGTTTAAAATGTTGATTTTTGCTGTTTCATTGCGTTTCAGTCTGATGCAATTTTAAATGCCCGTGATATTCGGAATGTTGTTTTTGTAAAACGGCACTTTATATATGTAAATTTTACAGCACCAAATTAATAGAAGGCAAGGTCTTTTTCAATACCAACAGACGATCAAAAGTAATTTAATTGAACATCTGGATTAGCTTTTCATATTATTAATCATAGAAATAATACGTCATCAAATGTTTTTATACTTTGTCACACTCACAAAATATATTCTCCAAAGTTTTCGGGGCAATATGACAATCGTCACCCAACGGTGAATCTTCTATTTATTTTAAAAAGAACTTATTGAGGGCAATCGCTTTGTGAAATTATTGAAATACAACTGCATCGGCGACTGTGGTCTCACATTGTACCTTTGAATTTCGAATCTGAACGTCCTCCCCTCAAGATTGGTCGAGACAATGGGTCGCTCAAACCTTTTCCCAATCACATGTTTTTGAGGCACACTTTTATTGGACATAATTAGTCGGCATACACAGGAACCTTAAGGGGCCCAAAATAAGATTTTAGAGAAGATTGTCAATTAGTCCCAAAATTTGAGCAAAATCCTCAAGCAGTCCCACGTCGAACAATGTTATCAACCCAGATTATTATATTTCCTTCTATCTCTTTATGGGATGTCGAATTCAATTTAGGCATCAAAAGATTTAAGAACAAGGTTAGGCAGCTCATCATACCAAAGATAATCGTATGCAAGAAATAACATTTTTATACCAAGCCTCATCAAAAAATAACTTTGGACTTTGATCTTATATTCTTATTAACCAAAATAGACCCAATGGCAACGAGTTTCATTGATTCCCTATACCAAATCTTCGTGGCTTTTATCTCAAAGGTGTACCAATGCCCTTAATGTAATCTGCTGAATTGTTATTACCTAAGTGCTGATTAACAAATTTCTGAGACATGAGATTCCATACATTGAAACATCAGGGTGAAATTTTTGCAGGGCAGACAGCTTTGATTGATTGCAGACTTGACTCTCTCCTTGATAGGAAGATGAGCATTGTCGTAGGTTTGCCGAAGGTCTGCCTAAGAATATAGACTAAAGGTCTCATTCCCTCCTACAAGGTTAGCGAAGTCATGGTCGCCTTTGCAGCAGTAGCCCAAATTTCACAGCTTCCAGTGTAGACAAGCGTTTTCATTGCAGCCCCTTTCCGTATTATATTGACCTTTTGAATGTCTAATTTTTTCCCTCATTTTTTGATAACTGCATATTTTTTTGTAGTGCGCACCAAGCGCTATTTCCTTGTTTTGTTGTCATTGGTTCCTTGGCTTTATGTTTATATATTTATTATTCTGGCATATAGTGGGGTGGTAGCAATCTTGAGCTGTTTTTTTAAATTACACTTGTGGATGTTTAATTTATTTTAAATTGTTGTCCAATGTTTGGGTGCAGTATTTATTTACATGCTCATTCATTGATGCTTATGTTACTTCTGATTAGTACTTTGTCTTTTTATGTGTGGTTTATCGTATTGTTCATTTGTAAAAATACTGTGCAATTTTTTAATGTAAATTGGCATGTAAGTTGCCATTGGGCCACGAGATGCCTTTTAATAATACCAAAATAATAAATACTATAATAAAGACACCAGTCGTCAGGTCCAGGCAAGAACTCAAGCCAACATCTCTCTTGGTTAGAATAGCCGTAGTGGTAGATCCAATAGATGACGTTTTGGATAAACCCGGTAGACAGATATCGCGAGTCCCTTCCTTCAATGAATAACAGCAAGATCTACTTGTTTTCTTTCAATGCTCTTGAATTCAAGTGTCATTTTCATGTTGGCGTCCATACACTTCAAATATTTCAAGGCGGAAATCGACCAGTTTGATTTTGCCTCTCCATATTTGATGAAGCATGTAGAATTTTGTTAATACGTCATCGGATTGGAATGAAATAAATGGCAAGTAGAAGCTTATTTTATTGGTTTTGAAGGAATAACCAAACTAAGACACATGCTGCGATGATGCGTACTTTTCTTTATAACAAGATGCCTTTGTCCGGAGTGTTACCTATATGGACTTTCATACCTATATATATTGTTATACTTACCCTCAATTTTGTATTCAATATTATTTGCCTAATTTTATTTGAGCAAAAGATTTCCTCATGGTAAAAGATCCTTTGATTTACTATCAGGAGAGCTTGGGAATTCCCCTAGAGTTGTTTGTGCAAGAATCACCTGTTAGATAGATTGCACATAAGGGCAATGGGGAATTTCCCCAAGATGTAAACTTATTAACTGAGTCACTTGTTTATGATTTAAGATGCAAAACATTGCAGATCTGGGGATTTCCCCCTAAAGTTATATATGTGAAGTGATGTAATTTAAGATGAATATAATTTATGTGAACATTCCAATTGGTCAGCTAGTGGTAAGGTTCTGTTTATGCCTGAGGATGATGTAATAAAGTATTGTTAGGAAAGGGTAATCTAGCTGTGTGAAGTTTAAATAGTAATCTTGGTGGACTGAAGGACTGAAGGCCAGCATTTGTAATCTTGGAGATTCAATTCAATTCAATTCAAATTAGTTAACTTATAGCTAGTTTTAATCTACAATAATGGTATTTTGAGGTCTACGCTCGTGCCAGGATTTAATCTTTTTGGATGCCGTCCGAGCTTGATCGCTAAATTGTCTGCTGTCGTCCTTTTTAAAGCCAAAGATCTTCAGTTTTTTGGAATCAAAAAGGGATTCCAGTTTGTGGTCTTAAATGAAGACATAGCGACAGATAATGGTGTAATAATACTTGGATTTATATTCTGGAACTTAGAGTCGTCGAGGACCACCTGGTCCGTCTTGAACTGCACAGGGCCAAAAGTTATCTTCCAGGACTGGAATTCTTATGGAATATACCAGGATATTTATGTGTGACTTTGCATGCCGTCATTTTGGAGTCCTTCCTGTGAGGATATAACCTGTGGAACTGCAAGCTTCTTGTTGGAATTAATGGACTTCGTGTTTACTATCAAGTATAAATCATATAACTTGTGTGTAATTTTTACTATAAATTAATGTTGTTGTGGACATACCAAATTCGTGAACCAATTCAATCATTTAAACTGTGATATTTTTTTTTTTCTTGTTAATCTTTTCCTACTCGTTTTGCGTTCATTTTCTCCTGCTCAGTTGCTTTTACGTCACCTTGTTGAAGGTTTATACTATCTTTTGCACTGTTATTTACAAGACTTTGTTCAAAACTATATATATTATATATATATCTATTATATAGAATATCTATATATATATATAATTATATATATAGATAATATATATAGAATTCTATATATAACATAAATATATTTCAATTCCAGCTTTAGAGTGCTCGATACTAAAACAAAGTAGAGCCTATGTAGCATTTCGCTAAACATTTAATTTTCAGCCTGTTGTACTGGCATTATTCCAATGCCTCAATGATTCATCAGTCTGACTATATAATATATATATCATATATCATAAATATATATATCTATATATATATCTATCTTCTATATCTATATTATATTCTCACTATAATACATATATATATTATTTATATAGTCATTATATATAATTATGACTATCTTTGGAAATTAAATGCTCAATCCCAATACAGGTAAGAGCGTAATAAAAAATTTGCACAAGTATAGACCACTCAGGGGGCCGTTCCCGGACTCATTCCGTAATTCTACGTGGCCCTACTACGTCCTGCCTGAGGGGACCAATAACTTATCCTGTAACGGCGCCACCCTATATAGCTTTATAGCTAATCATCTCAAGATGTATCTCACGTCGGTGGGACTCGGGGTGTAATGGTTATCACGGTTGCCATGCACGCAAGTGACCCGGGTTCGATCCCCGGCGAGTGCTCTTTTGAGGATTTCTTCTTCTCTGATCTTCTTCCTTCTTCTTTCTTTCCAATTGGACCTTGTTATTCTTTTATAGCCATGGCCATTTACTGAATAAAGTACTTTAAAATTTGGTAATGTGCGTACCCTTCAGCACCCATGATTCTATATTAACTTCCCGCATAGCGCCAACCCTTGAATCTAATATATATATATATATATATATAATCTATATAATATATTACTATATATATATATATATCGGCGCGGTCACGACACACGGTCGAATCTGATTTTGGGTCAAATTGCGTTAGTTAGTTTCTTCTGATTACATTGTATAAAGAGGGTTTCACAAACAATCGAATTTTGCGTATTCGATACCTTGGCGTGTCCAAAACATCTCAAAGCAACCCACATAAATGCGAACGAATACTATTCGCTGGAACATACTGACAAAGATTGCTACTTCGTGATCAAAATCGATAATATATTTGAATAAGGTCGGTCAAGATTTAACACAATCGGTTACATTTTCATGTCTAACTTAATGACTTGCCCCCCCCCATTCCGCCCCTGCTTCCCCCCCCCCTCGGGGAATGGACAATGTTGGCAACCTTCCGGACTTTATGACGTCATCATGAGCCATACTAGATATGTGGTAATTATGTTAGACCAATAGAAAAACGGAGACCACAGCTATCCACTGATACAACATGTAGGCATTCAGTGCTTAACGAATCCCGTCTGGTGGTAACCAACCCCACCCTTGCGTAAACCGTGTTATACAAAAAAGGCTTTGTAAAACATATATTGTCAACATTTGATTTTTTTAGCGTTAACTTGGATATTCTGCAAACTAAATGATTACTAATACATATTTTTTAAAAGATAAAACTCTATTTCAGAAACGTATTGGTGTTTTCTTTGGAAGTTTAAAAGGGTCCTGTATAAGCGTCCGTTCATTCATTTCCCAAATTTGTATAGATATTTAAGCCTATACATTATTTTAAGGAATAGACAGTATGTAATGAGAAATTTAAGAAAACGAGAAAAATTTGGTTGTCCAGAAGTTCTATCGACTCACTTTATGCCCTCAAAACGTTATAAGTTATGAACCTTCCAGTTACATTGAAATATTTCCTGAGCCTTATCTCAGCTCAATTTGTCGACAGTTCTAGCCAATATTTATTGGGTGTTTGCAACATGCAAAATATAATTTTTATATAACAGGCATTACACTTTTGTGTGTCCCAACATCTTTACACGTGAAACTTTTTTGTTTCTAAAAAATAAGGATTTTAAAATTTTAAGAGCCCAATCATCTTTAATATTAAGTAATAAACAAATAATATAAAACATCGTCCCTTTTTCAGTCTTTTTTTTAACTTTAAATTTTCAATGATTGAAGAATATGTTTTGAGGTGTTCATACTTGTAGTTTCCTAACTCTTAAATATAACTTATATATCAGTATTTTCAAGAAATTTATTATATACTCAAATTGAACCTGCAAATGTTGGGTCCTAAAATGTTCATGTCACAAATCCCTCCATCACCTATTCTGGAATAACCTATATCTGTAACTTAGGACGGTTGGTAGTTTGAGTGTAAGATAAACATATTTCCAAGGGTGATAAAGACGAAAGAAGGCGGAAGCAGAAAAAAGAAACAAGGAAACGAAGAAGAGGAGGTGAGGAGGAAGAGAAATGGAGGACGAGGAGAGAAGTAAAATTGAAGAAAAACTGCCAAAGGAAAGTGAGCGTTTTTACAAGGATTGGAAACGTTATTCAGTGCTATTTTTCGACATGTTTTAAGTATCAAAAATAATTGATTTCACGTCGTTGAGGATACAATTGCTAACTCGGAATAATTCCAGTAAAATCGACTTAACTTTCCTTGCATAAATCTGTTCAACTGATTGCCAAAACAACCTACACTCTAAACTTGTCAATTTCTTCACTTGAGAAATTACATATTAAAACTATCAGAAAGTTTTAAACAAAACAAAAAAAATGCTCGCAACTTTAAGGAAATTCTAAAATACAAGCAGTCAAATCGGCCCCAAGTAGTCAGATCATTTGTACCACATGACAAAACAAAAAACATTTGAAATTCAAATACCGGAACCAGCTATATAGGCGAGTTCTAGTCTGTAGTATGTATTTCTTGGTGTGTTTGTAGCATAGTTAACACCAAAAGGGCTGGTAAAAAAAATTGCGCTATGCGCGAAGAAAATCATTAGTTAGTACTATATACAACGTAGAAAACAGCGCGCTCATTGAATGCTTTCTTTTTATAAAAACAAAACGCAAACAAACAATAATTGAAACCAATAATTATAAAGGGCGCCGACCAAACCACCAAGTGGCGCAAGGGGGGCGCCAAGGGGACGCCACAGTAACTGGGGCGCCAGTCAGACCTTTTTGGGGGAGATGGCTCCATGCACCTGGGATCGGCAATGGTCAAGGGCATTCAGGGGCCAAATGTCATGTAGGTCACTGATGGGTATTTCATGTATTCGAACATCAAGATTTTGATGCTACCTCTATAGGATAGAATAGATTAGACAGGCTGGTGTTCAGATTGATAGAAGGACACACGACACACCACTCCTTAAAGAGCCCGTTGGCTACGATCAGTGAGCGCCTTGTCTTTAAGCTTATGCGGGCTTTTTCTTAACTTGCCAAGGGTTATTTCCGGATAAATTGCAATCATACTTGTACGAATACCTCTCTTTGTATAGGCCTATTCCGGGCATACCGGGCTTGCGGTCTAAAGTGACACGACGCTCCTAACTGTTCATCGTACAGAAAGGTCAGTGGGTGACGTCTTTCAGCATTCGGCCCTAGCTTATGGAACTCTTTGCCCATCTATGTTCGCCACTCCAGGTCCATTTTGTTTCTTCAAAATTCTAAAATTCCATCTACTTCCTAAGAGTTGACCATGTGCTTAAAATGTTTTTTTTTTCTACGTCACATGACTTTCCCTTATTTGATTGTGCAGCTGTTTCTTAATTTATAATAGTTATGATGTTAAGTGGTTCGTCACTTATAAGCCTATTGATTATTATCTTTTAGGCTAATAGTAATTACTTTCTATTTGAAAAGTACTTTTGACCTTATTTTGATAAGGCGTTTATCAAATGCCGTTTGTATCTGTGTGTGGGTGTAGGATATCGTTTGAATATTCTTGCAAAATCTGAAATTTGTTTAACTTTGATCCCAAAAATATACTATGGGTCTACAAGATGACGCTTTTAATTTCCTGATTTGACCTTGTTCTAACCCCTATATGACCGGTATGATGAACACTAATGGCCACACTTCAAAGAATGTGTACGACGAAATGAACACCTATTGTAACACTTTTTGAAGACGCAACCCGCGAGTTAAATTGACGAACACCAAGATTTTGGTTTTTGTTTGTTTTTATTTTCTGGTGAAACTGAGAATTTAAAGTCTTTGTCATTTTTTTTTCCAGATAGAGACACTGAAAAACACGAAAAAACTTTTAATGAATAAAATATTAAAAAAGATCCCATTTTTAAAGTAATATTTCTAAAATTGTTGTTTTATTTAAAGGCTAAAAAGTGTTAGTGTACATAAAGTGTTACAATAGACTATAATTGTGCTCATTTCAGTACACATTATTTTTTACAGTGCACGCGGAAACAACGTTGCTCAGCGCGGTATAAGTGACACCATTGCTCAACGGACACCTGACAGTGGCGTATAGCAATAACATTCCTATGGGAGAGGGTTAGTGCAATCTGGTTGTTCATAATTCCAAATTTTCACGGGAGAAAATGCTTACCAATCCGTAGCAATGTGCGACTGTCTGGAACAATCCTGGTATCAGTGTCAAAATGAAGGTTTGCCTGTAAAGATCCCTGAAAGAGTAAAGCAGCAGAATCGTGTTCATTCCTTACTGTTTTAAGGTTCGAAATCGACAGTTAATGGATGCGCTTAACATCCAAAACACCCTCCTCAAATTATCTTTTGGCTTCAAAATTCTTAATCTTTCTAATTTAAATTCTTCGGAAACCGAACTGGGTGTTTAAATAATTTGTTCTGGTGGCAGAAATTGAACTTCAAAACATTTTGATTAACGAACACAATTTCATTTTCGGATTAACGACCGTATTTTTTAGTTTCGGATTATGAACTTTTTCTCATTTTCGGATCACCAACCTTTTTTCATTTTCGGATCAACAAACCCTCATTTCATTTTCGGATCAATGACCTTATTTTCCTTCGGATCAACGAACCTCATTTCATTTTCGGATCAACGACAGTCATTTCATTTTCGGATCAAAGAACCTTATTTCATTTTCGATCAACGACCTTATTTCATTTTCGGATCAACGAACCTCATTTTCATTTTCGGATCAACGAACCTTCGGAAAACGAACCTTCGAAAAACTCAACTTCGGATAAACGAATATTCGGAATCATAACAAACCTGCGGAATAAGAAACAAATGTTCGATTAACGAACCTCGAATAACGCCTACGTAAAAAATGTATAGGGAATTTCCCGTGTTCTGGATTTACCGACCTTCGGAATAACGACCTTCGGAATAACGAACCTTCGGAATAGACAGCAAACCTTTAAATGGCGCTTAAAAATTCTATACGTCGATTAAGTGTTTACTTTTCCGCATTTAACTTTAATTTGACTTTAAAGAATGCTCACAACGTTCATTCAGTAAAATGCATTAAAATAACTTTTGGGGTTTTCACAACGCCCCGTGTCTCCTTTTATGGCACGTGCCGCGTCAAGTAGTAGTAGTTCATTTAAGAGGCAGTGGTAATTAGAATTTCAAACACTCGCCGTATCTTTGTACAGGAGCGTACCTTTGTTGATTCGTTACAATCCACAGTTGATATGCAAAATTAGGCGTTACGCCCGGCGCAGTGTACACGGAATTGCGTTTACGCGGTACGCTAAGTCGACGCGCTGTTCGTCACGTTTAGAACTCTGAGTACGCGCAAGACACCAGGTGCAAACTGGCAAAGCAAACAAACAAACCAACTATCGTTTTGCTTTAGATTTTTCTAAAATATTAGTCTAGGAAACTTTTGTCGAACTGGGAACATTTTAGTGTTTTAAGTGAGAATAAATTTTGTTCCCATGCCGATATAAATAAGTTTTCATAAAGATTTTCGTTGTTGAAAGGGATTCAAAAACATGTTACAGAGTGGTTCTTCACAAATCAACAACTCTGCACCCGATTGCGTCCGTTGTTGATTTGTGATGAAACCACTCTGTAACCGTTTGATCGCTAATATTGAATCTTTCTTGTCAAAATTGGTCGATATTGGCATATCATTTTAACATTTTCATAAGTTCTCAATTTTCGTTAAAAGGCATTATCAGTGGCTTAACGGGCATTGATCCATCTGAAAATCGTCTCGTCATCGTCGTCGTCTTCGTCTTCATCATCATCACATCAATATCATCATCTCATCAATCATCATCATCATCATCATCGTCATCATCATCACCACTCACCACGCACACCACCACCATCATCATCATCATCATCAAATCAATCATCATCACCATCATATCATCTTCTTCTTCTTCTTCTTCGAGGGGAGGCACTGCAGTCGGATACAGTTTTTTCCATGAGGCTCTATTTTGGGCTATCTTTAGCCTCCTATGATATCGAAGCCTTATTTCACCCTATCAAGATGAGCCTCCCTATGATGAACTCTTTTAATGCTGACCTGGTCTTGAAAAAAAATACTATCTTGCAGGCATCTTTGTCTTGTTTTTCAAAAATCAAACTTTTTTTCAATTCTTCTGCACCCAAAGTGTCCTACTCTACATATGGATTGTTTCTTTTGTTGGAATTAAGTCCAACGGTTCGAAATGGATTGTTGTTAGAATGCAAGAGTAGGAGTCCAAGAATTGCCTGAAGCATCAACTAGGTATCAGAATTCGTGATGTTGCTTTATCACTTTAGCATTTTTACATCCTTTTTATATTTAATCTATGTGTAAATGTTCCGTCAACATCATTAGGTACCTAATCGCCTAGGGGAGGCATTTTCTTTTTGTTAGTTATACGATAATTGCCTTTCTCGATTGAAAATTTCTCAGATAGACTTCTTTTTATGAAGGCTTTACCGACTCAAATGTCAAGCATGTTTTTTTTTTTAAACGATCTTACACAATGTCTTATTTCAGTCATTTTATTTTTCAAAATTCAAAAAGGTCCATTTTGGTCTATGAATTGCTAGTGTTAGGTCTTATCAACACTTTCTATCTCTGTTCTTTGTAGAAAAACCCTTAAACATTTTAAATTTAAACGCGTTTTGAAGATGCCATTTTACGGCCCTCTTGTGGACCTAAAAGTCGGATCCTGACGTTTATTAGTAAACAAAGCATAAAAATCCTTATTTCAAATACGGCGCGTTTGTTACGCTTAGCCCACTTACTGGGGGTCTTTAGTACACAATTTCCAATACAACGTACGAAAAATGACTTCGATGAAAAATGGGGCAACGATTTTTTACATTTTGAAGAAATACACTGTAATCCTACTGGCGTGTGACTAATATTTATGTTAGTTCCGAATTCACTTGCCTTCCTTAAATATATTACTGTACTCTGGTTAAAATAATGCCGTCCTGATTCTTGCAAAGGCAGCGGTTATGCTGTTGCGAAGTTCTAGCAAATTCCTGTGGCCCCGGTGCACACTTCACATTTGTAATGATCCCACAGGGCGAAGTCTAGCGAAGTAAAATTTGAGGATCTCGGCACCACTTGACGGGCATCCACGGCAAGAATGGTTCGCAAGTCGATTGTTGAAATGGAAAAGAGAGCGCAAGCCTGCATTCCCTCCGTCTTAGAGACAGTCAATGGATCGCGAGCACACAGTAAATAAGAATTGGAGGTAAAAGATCTTGGGAATTGCAATATTGAAAACTAATTTTCAATGATCAGAAACTGATCTTTGTCGCAAAACAAAAGAAAAAAAAAAACCAATAAATACAAGAATGTGGCTTGGACACTGCGTATTGTCTGAAAGACACTAAACAGAACAGTCCCGCGGATAAAATGAAAAGAAGTGGTAAAAAATTTTAATCGTCCCTACTCGGTCAATATGTGTCCTTTTGGCAAGATTTTTTTTGCGGTGTTTTTTGGTGGGTCGTTTAACTTTTTTCTCGTTCGTGAAATAGTACACAATCCCGGTATTACAATTCGTGCTCTTTTCGGATTCTGGGGAATAACATCTGGTTGAAAACCACAATTTTGTGGTATTCACTACGTATGTGGGTCTAGTCCAACGGTAGAACATAGAACTTGCTATGACCGTGCAAACGATGCTGTACGAAATGTTTGATGGTTTCTAGCAACATTGACCTGCTGATCCCAAACTGATGCAACTTTGTGTCCTTGAGCATTTTAAGATATGGAAGGGGGATTTGCAAACGTTTTCATACGGGTTAAAAAGGTGTATGATCATTTTCATCTGGTTCTAAGGTTAACAAGTATAGTTTGCTATATCTAGATCAATTACTTTTAACACAGTAGGCTTAAATGGTTCAAGGTCACCACTGGGGTAAAAAAAAATTATAAATGAACAGATTCTCTCAAAATGGTCTCAAAATAATCGTTATGTTTTTGTTTGAAGGGCATGGGGATAAATTGGGGGAAATAGTGTTAAGGCACAGGGTCTATGGGCTCAGCATCACTCTGGCCTCTGTTTGATATATTTGAACTGATTAACATAAAGTAATTGAATATTGCCTGTTACGACATTTTCCCATACGAACAATTTGAAACCAATCGGATCCCAATATAAATGGTTACCCCCATGAAGACCTTGAACAGTTTTGGAAGCCTTTCACATGCAAACCCCAAATGTGTAGATGGAAAGTTGCCTCATCGAGATTTGGAATCAGCAGTCTGTTGCCTAGAAATCCAACAAAACAGTTTGTGCAGAGTCTGTTGTACAGGTTGAGTGAAAAAAACACACAACAAAACTTGACCCTGATTGTGTCCGCCATTTTGAATGTTTCTATAAAACACCTTCAACAAATGTGGTATCATTGGAAAGCCTATTTCATTTCTTGAATTTGCTGCAAAGATGAATCCAAATCGGTTAATTATAGACCGAGCTCCATTCTTTTGAATCAAGTAGTCAGCTTTTACCCTTATCCATGAATTTCCCATCTTAATACACGGCGACCAAAGTGTGCAAATGACTCGCCAATATGGATGATAGGGTATGCTATGTCTTTGTCAAAATAAAGGGGTATCTAAAGGTGTCAAAACCAGTATAATATGGCAAGGTTTTATTTGTAACACCTTTCAAGATGTGGCATATTTTGCCGTCTAAAATTGTAGACAATACTTTAAACTCAAAAAGGTTGTCACCAATGCCTGTTCTTTAATATGGTATGATTCATTCATTTAACTCCTCCAGTAACTGGGTTTTCAAGTGATTGTTATGAGTGCGTAAAAGTAAGAGGGCTCGATGGGTAAATTGTAACCTGAATTTGTGCGGGACTGAATAGCGTTCGCATTTATTCGCAGTCGATTAAATTAGCCCGATTTTCTGGCATATTCTGATTTCATTCGCTTGAAGCCGTTCATTGTAAGTGAACCGTAGACAGAGCGCAAAAACCGACTACCTGATTCAAACGACTGCAGCTCGGTTTATATTAACAGGTGCGACGATATTTGCAGACAGCAAATTAAAGATAAATGAATGAAGAGGAAAAAGAAAGAAAAGAGAAGAGAAGCAAGAAATTCAAATGGCGGGACACAATCAGGGTAAATTTGTTTTGTCTTCACTCTGTAATATAAGGTCATGGGCCCCTAACGCAGTAGTCAAGGACGCCTGTGTTACATTTTCAAGTTCATTAATGTTATTATAAATATTTTTTTCGCATTGTTGCAATAACTTTTGGCAAGTGGGGTTAGTTTATTTACACTGGTGATCAAAATCAAAAGCTGGGTCAGCTTTCTATCTTTGACATTTTTGATTATGACTGGCTTCTAACGCCATGCGGGGGATGGGGACCCCAGGGTAGGGAATTCGTTCTAGACACACACCCAAAGGGCAAATTACAAATACACCTTTAGTAAATTGTTATTCGTAATAAGTCTTGATATAGATCACGGATTCGCCTTTTACTGAGAATAGCAGGGGACGTAGTGCAAGGAGTGTCGCGCCGGATTATAAAATTGTGAATTTTGCACACAAGTACTTTAGCAGTGATAATCCATAAAATTGATGGGAAAACACTGCCAACACCCATTAATGGCCCCCAGCTTGAGTTCAAGTTAGACGGGGTCCAAAAAATTTAAAATGTTACGACTGTCGTTAAAAAGCACACACTGGTGTTTGTCTGGTTATAAAGGATTCCAAAACGGTTTATAGTGTACACTATCTATGGCTTATAGTTCCGGAGGTTACAGGGGGTAAAAAACTGTAAAACTGGTTGGAATTTGAAAAAGTCAATTTTTGGTTGTGTACATGGGTCAAAGTTTAAAAGTTGCTTGATAGTAATATGTGGTGAAAATGGGTTTCCCTAGTTAAAGGATTGAAATAAGTAATAGTTTGCCTATCTGTATGAAAATAGGGCACAGGTCAATAGAATTGAATAGCTGCCAATAAGCTGTTGACTTTAAGTTCGCCATTTTGGTTAATAACCAGACACGCGTAAGGACGGTCAAAAACTATTCCTATATTTTCATTTAATGAGCTCTGCTTAAACCATAAATTTGAAAACATTTTACAAAAATGGAGCAAAATTTTAATTTTTGACCCCTCTTGTACAAACCCAAAATTGAATTTTTTTTTACCAGTTTACAGTTTTACACCATTAATTCCTAAACTATAAGTAACAGGTAGTATAACCTAAACCTTTTTGCAATCCTTGTAACCAGCAGACATCATGGTGTGCTTTCAACACGATCGGAACATTTAAAAAATTTGAACCCCTGTGTAACCTTGAAATCCAAGCTGGGGGCCATGAAATGGGTGTGGCAAGTGGGCTTCCATCAAATTTTTTTTTTATTATCATGTATATAGGACTGGGGTACCAAAATTCAATTATTTATCCAGGATTTGAACACCACATATAGATCTGTGCACTACAGTCCCTCACAGAAACCGTTTTGGCAAGTGCTTCGAGGGTACTTGCAATGAAGACTCTTTCAGATTAGCTTTAAAGGTTGCTTGTTCCGACTTGTTCTATCATGGTCTCTAACTTGACATGTACACACTGACCTTCAAGTACAGTGGGAAACAAACTTGCGGTTTTTGAATTTAGACGCGATACTGCATAGTACAACGTCCGTGTACAATACTGTTAATATTGATGGTTTTAAACAATTTAAAACAGTGGTTTTTTGTTTAGATCTTGGGAATTGACCCCCAAATAGGATTTTTGAGGGGTCAATTTTCAGGACGACATTGAGAAAAATACGGCCTTTCATTATGATATCAACATCGATTACTTACTTAAGAGGTAAATCAGGGGGTCCCAAAAAAGACGATTCGGACACGCCACCTTGAAGATACCTGTTACTTGTTTTCGGATTACCTTTAAGATACCGTTTTTTATGTATTTTGACATTAAATCTCTATCGTTTAAAAAAGCGGACCCATTGAGTACAGAGTATCAGGATAGAACATTCGAGTTTGTATGCCTCGATTCCCCCCTCCCTTGAAGGGGGAGGGGGGGGCGGGCGCTAGTGACCCAACCTAATTATTACTATGAAGGCCGGGGCGGATTTTAAAGGGGGATGGCCCCGATTTAAGGATATGAAGTTTTCATATTGATAGATTGGCCTTCACTTCAAAACCTCACAGTAAAGTTTCGCGACGATTATTTCAATCCGTTTGTTGACTAGAGCTTAAAATAATACTGCGTCGACCAAAATAGGACACTTTTGCTCATTAACTCTAAGATTTCACAGGGTACATAGGGAAAAAATAGTGCTTGCTGCTTATACCAAAAGTTGACCCCCTCCTGTAAAACCCCTGGGGCTTCCGGTACGAGGCTATTAGCGATCGAGCCATGACTTTAATTTTTTTCACATCAGAGAAAAGCGTTGTCTAATCAGGGCAAATAGCAAAACTTGACAAGCATTTGCGTAACCGGAAATCGTTATAAAAAAAGAATCAAATGTTGGGTCCCATAGAATCCCCATGGTCATTGTTAGCTTAGAATTAAACGGTTGTTGATTCGAACAAGGCTTCTTTAAAGCAATATTAGCACATTTTTGAGGCGCCAACCAAATTTTCAAAATTTGATATTTTGCACAGTTCAGTTGCGAATTGTTAGGAGGAATACTATACTGCAACGAGAAGGGAATGTTAAAAAATGCCTATTTATCACAATAAGCGATTTTGGTAATTAAAATTTGGGGATCCCAGATTGGACTTAACGGCAGAGGAAATGTTACGTTTAGGTCCGTTCATGATGGGAAATAGGGCCACCTCGAGAAAATAACCTCTAACTTGACTCTGCCTGAACTATTAAAAAAAAACTCTGGAGGAAGCGTAGACACGTAAATGACGCTATTTCCCGGCTATTCACATTGGAACCGTTCCAGCAAAGCCGTTGAATTATTATAGGGGATCCCGATAATTAATACAAATCCTTCGTTTTGGACACATAGACATTTTGGAGCTTAACTATTCACAGGTATAGTAAATTACCAATGCAACTGGCAAGTAAACCGTGTAAAAATCTCTAAATTTTTGAAAAAAAAAAAATGAGGGCGCTTTCCAAAAAATGTTGCTAATATTGCTTTGAAGTTTCCATTTAACGCATTTTTTTTTATAAATCTCGTAAATGCTTAAGTATTAAAAAGAGTAGAGTATATGAAACACTAGGTCACTCCAGGGTATCTATCAATGAATCAAAGATGTCTTATCTTTCAAGCCACATAGTTGCTCGGTAAATTATAGAAAGTTGTGATATTTATATTCGCTCAAGCTAAGAAAATGAGATAACGTAACCTGATAGCTTATACGATTACAAAATAATCAATAGGGGATATCATATGCGGTAGTCCTGCCCCATATACCATTAGCAAAACTAGATTCGAAATGATGACGGTAAATTGACCGCGAATTTTGTTGTGTTATAAATCCAGGATATATATTATCTATATAATAATAACGGTGGTCTGTCTGTGTCTGTGCTGTCTGTTTGTATGACCGCGTCGATTTTCTCGGAGACCGAGGGTCGGCACTTCCTGAAACTTTGGTGGGTGGGTACCCTTGACCTTCCGAAGACCGAGTTTGTATTGGTTAGTGGATCAAAGGTCATAGTGGGTCATTCGAGGTCAAAAAGAGGGTCAAATGGACGCGGCTATTTTCTCGGACACCGAGGTCGCACGTTCCTGAAAACGTGGTGGGTGGGTGCCGTGCCCCTGAACCTTCCGAAGACCGAGGGTTATTGGTTAGTGGATCAAAGGTCACTGGGGGTATTTCATGGGTCAATTGAGGTCAAATGGTGTACCGTTGTGTATGGACATGAAACTTGGAAGGGTGGTGGCGATTTTGATGCCGAAATTTTGAGGTCACACAAGGGTCATTAGAGGTCTTCAGGTCAAAAGAGGTAAACGCGGTTTTCTCGAAGACCGAGGGTTGCACGTTCCTGAAACTTGGTGGGGGGGTGCCCCTTGGCCGACCGAAGGACGAGGTTGACTGGTTAGTGGATCAAAGGTCATCACGGGTATTCAAGGTCAATTGAAGGTCAAATGGGGTACCGTGGTGGTATCCAGACGAAACTTGGTGGGCGCGGGTGTCGATGTTGATGCCGGACGACTCGAAAATTTTGAAGTCACGACAAGGTCATCAGGGTCTTCCAAAGTCAAATGAGTGAAACGTGGTTTCTCGGAGACCGAGGGGCGTACGTTCATGAACCTTGGTGGGTGTTGAGTGCCTCTGATCCGTCCCGAAGACAGAGGGTTGTATTGGTAGTGGATTCAAGGTCATCAGGGTTCATTCAGGTCAAAATGAGGTCAAATGGAGTAAACGTTGGTGTATCCAGACGAAAACGTGGTGGGCGGGGTCGATTGTTGATGCGAACATTTTTGAAGGTCACGGACAAGGTCAACAGAGGTCATTCAGGTCAAATGAGGTAAAACGGTCGTATGGACATGAACTTGGAGGGTGGTGTCAATTGTTGTGCCAACAATTTTGAGGTCACGACAAGGTCAGCAGGGGTCATTCAATGGTCAAATGAGGGGTATAAACGGTGTATTGGGACTGGAAACTTGGAGGGTGGGGTCGTTGTCAATGCCAAAATTTGAAGGTATGACAAGGTCATTAGGGGTCATTCAAGGTCAAAGGAGGTCAATGAGTAAATGTTGGTGTATGGAATGCAACTTGGAGGGTGGGGTGTTGGTTGTTGATGCCAAGCATAATTCTTAAAGGTCACAAGGTTCATCAGTGGGTCATTAAAGGTCAAACTGAGGTCAATTGGGTAAAACTTGAGTGGATCCTGACGAAACTGTGGCCAAAACCAAAAATTGTAAAGGGTCATGACGAGGTAATTCAAAGGTCAAAGGACCTTGAAACTGGGGACATTCATGCAAGGTGATCGCGAAACCAGGTGATCGCGAAAACCTGTGATCGCGAAACCCGATGATACGCGAAACCCGGGGGGGGGGAACGCCGAGTTATATTATTATTCATCGAACAGAGAGAATTTATGGAGTGCAAATCGTACATGTTTAGATGATGTGACATTAATTTTTACAGACAAACTAACATCTAGTCTCTGTCAAAAGACTCAAGTGTAGTTATATCCGTAAAAGGGGATCTTTCGCGAGCGCATGGTTCTTCATTTAAACACATCGCTTGTAAAAAAGACGTTGCAAAAATGGCTGAGACGAACGTACGAAAAGGTCAAAACCTCAAAAATTGATTTTACACACAGAGGATTTACGGTTTGAAAATATACCTATGTAGATTGTTCAGAAATGATTTAAGACAAATCTCAAATAGAATTACTCACATTCTTTAGCTTAGACATCTATGGCAGAGGTCTTGACAGGGCGTAACGGGCCTGCCGCTCTGAGGGGGCACATTCCCAGTCTTGGGAAATTTCCCTCTCGGGGTTGTCAAAAGGCCAATTGTTTCACGGTCAGAGGGATAAAAACGGCTGCTGATTTAGCATGATTTGTTGCAAATTTTTTACCGGCCCAAAGTCGTCGGGGGGAGGGGGGCAACCTT
This sequence comes from Ophioderma brevispina, assembly GCA_023653785.1. NCBI lineage: Eukaryota > Metazoa > Echinodermata > Ophiuroidea > Amphilepidida > Ophiodermatidae > Ophioderma > Ophioderma brevispina. The sequence continues at coordinate 48,324 of JAMKCH010064663.1, forward strand.
GCCCCCCTGCCCCCCGCCTGTACGGCCACGGGTCTTGATACAAGTGCGATCATCTGATGGATTGGTAGTCTCTTTGCAGGAAATCAGCTGGAGTGCAGCTTGTGATCAAGACCTTTTGCACAGAGAGGTCAGAAAGCTAAGAACGTGAGTAATCTA